>JAZHYW010067302.1:0-12114 GCA_037355805.1 Ixodes ricinus | reverse complement strand
TTGCCGCAAATCGCCGTGTCGCTAGTTTCGCTATACCACGGTGGAAGGTACAGCTGCACTCCCCTGACGCGGCTACGCCTGGTAGTACGCCATAATTTCGCGTTACCGTGCTGAAACGAGCCAAGAGGCTGCTTCGGATTTGCTTTTTTTGAGAGCGGCTATTGGTTTTGCGGGCGAATGGTTAACCACTCCTTCGTGATGTGAGGTTGACGCAACGGTTGACGAAGGAATTATGGCTCGAGGAATAGCAAAGGTAAGACAAAGTGCGCGAACTGGGTGCCGGTTGTCTCCGTTTAAAGGGATACTTCAACGAAATTTGAAATATTCCCGTCGTGTTCAAAAATAGGTTGAATATGATCCACAATATCCGTAAATGACAATCGCCCGTTTGTATTTTGATCCTGGTGGCTGTATTTTTCGTTATAAACGGCCCACTCTGGCAAGCGCTCGGAGAAGGCCCAGCGCAATCGTGACGTAAATCGTCTCAAACGAGCAAAGCTACGGCGAGGCTGACGTCGAGAGGATGGCCTAGTCGGTCCAGCCACCGAAGCGGCTGCTTTTGTACGAATTTTGAGTGACGGGATAATCTTCTATAATCTTGTAGGGGGACAATAGCGACTTCTGCGACACACAAAAGGATTCTCGGAAAGAGGGAGTTCCTCCTTCCCCCCTTCTCTCGTCGTGGCCGGAGGCGAGACGATTTCCGTCACTAGCTCTCAAGGTTCCTAGACGAGCATTACAAACGAGGCGTTAGCGACATCCACCAGGTGCTCTTTGCTAATCGTTTAATTCGTTTTAAAATTCCTTTTCGAGACTTTTTTAACAAGATATTGGTATGTTCCATGTGATACTGCTCTTCTGAACACATATAGACCAAAAAATGAGCGCCGAAATTTCGTTGTAGTATCCCTTTAAAGGACCCATGAAACAAATTTTGGACTGCAATATATCAATTTATATTGGTATTTTACTAATAGCACATCGTTCAGTGGGCCAAAAGAAAAAAAGTAGAAAGTCAAAAGCCTGGCTTTCGGTACGAAAATTTGAAAAAAACAGCGGACTATTTCGTACCTCCTTTCCTTCGTAAGCTCGCTGCCTCTTCTTTGTGATACATCCGCGGACCCCGCAGCGCGTCACCAGCCCCCGCAGCGCGTCACCGGGCCCATACGAACGTCACACGACACCGGAGCTCACTTAATCCCTTCACCCCTAAGCTGACATTGTGGTGGAAGCTACGCACTTGCCGGACCAATCAGCCGCCTCCCTTTCACCATCTGACCTCATTCTCTGCGCGTGGGTATGCGCGAGAGAGCGTGATCACGTGGCAAAAGTGTGGCTTGCCCAAAGAGCACGTAGCTTCCACAGCACTGTCAGCTTCGTGGTGAACGGGGTGGGGAAAGCAACTTCTGTCTGGATTTTGAGCGACGGCTAATCTTCTAGGGGAGAATGGATATGTCCGGATTAGACAAACGAGAGTCCGAGCAAGACGGGACTCCCCTTTCCGTCTTCTTGAACTGTTTGGTAGAATGCGCGATTTATGAGTTGAGGAGGAAAGCTAGACAGGAAAAAGTTGGAAAAGCGTTTCATGACTCCTTTAACATCGGAGTGCTGACGATGAGACGACTGAGTGACTGCATGCTTTCGAAACGCAAGTTTCTTTACCTGCAGGGGAAGCCGGCTTCGGAAATAAACACAGTTCGCGGAAAGCTCGTGTTACGTTTTTATTTGCTGCTCCTCTCGCTCCGTACAATAGACTTCGTGTTCTCGTTAAGCCTTATTGAGCTCGATTTTCTCGATTCGTGGCCGCCATATTGAGATGCAGGCGACGGAGGAACTTTTGCTCCCCTGCTTTAGGGACGAAAGTTCCTCCATTTCTGAAGGAACATATGTATCAAGAGCGTTCCTCCCTTTAGGGAAAACTATACTGACCCTTTTTTCTAATAGCCTCGTCCCACTAGAGCGACAAACAGCGATTTTTGTCCGACGACACCACAAAGTTCCGTGTCGCCGATGCTGTCCCACTGCAACGACCAAGACCCGCGACAATCGCCGACACGCGCCGACAAACGATCGACGACGGACAAGTTCTTGTCTGTCGTTGGACTTGAAGCGCACCAAGCTGTCCCACTGAGGAACATGTCTCGGAGACAAACTTATCCTCCTCGCCCGTTTATGCCTTCTGTTGCCTCCCTTCCCACCCCTCTACCCTTCCTCCCGTTCCTCGCTCCGCCGCTCGACCTTCAGAGAAGCCCTTGGCGGCCACTCCTCGTTCCCGTAGTTCCGGTCCCTCGATTGCTCATAGTGGTCGCGGGCGCGGCTTGCTTGCTGGCGCCGGACGGTCGTGCTGCGAAAGGGAATTTGCTTTGGCTGGTTTTGCTCGCGAAAACTTGGTGCGCGAGGTGGTGCTTCAAGACGTCGAAATCTACGCCCCTGCATCAGGATGGATACACCCATGTTCGAGGACTGACCAAAGTAAGACCGCTCACCACGAAGTAGGACACGACGTTCCGCCAGTTCCGTGGCAAGCCATTCTGGCAAAACGAGAGACTTGTCATCTGTTCTGTGATAATCGGGATGCCGTATTGTCCCCCATAAAACGCCTGCCTTCGATCATTCGGATATGAAGTTAAAAACGTCCTCAAAGCGGCGTGAAATTTCGTGGCGCTCAACTGGAATGCTTCGAACGACCAAAAAAAGGAACGATTCGAGAATTCTAGTTCGGAAAAAGTTGGGTGTCGATTGTCACGACTGTTTTCGGAAAGTCGCCAACGGCAAATGAAGACAAGCGGAAGGTTTAAACAAGAAATAAAGTAATCGTCTCCACTTTCACCGAGTTTGTCGGCTCGTTTTATGCCCAAGGAGCAAAACACGAAAACCGCGTCGCCAGACTCAGTTTGTCTGTGTATTTTGAAGTGTTTTGTTGACAACTCCAGTCCCACTAGGAAACAAGTGTCCTTGTCCCCGTGTTCTGCGTCGTGTCCGCCAAGTGGGACGGCGGACTCCGACAAACAGGCTGTCTGTCCGTGTCGTCTGTCGCTCGTTGTCGTGTGTCGCTGTCGTTTGTTGTTGTCTGTCGCTCTAGTGGGATGCGGCTATAAGAGTGTACGCCCAACCGACAGGAACGCGACATCCGCCAGCAAGGCACTCCGGCTTTTGTAACGTCATTTGTTCCCATTTCGGGACCGCTTTTGATGTGTGAGTGGGACGCTGAACAGGCCTGTTGGAGGCGCGCTCTCTGCAGGCACCGCCTCGGCTTTTGGCGCAGTTCGTTTGCAGGACATGAATAGAAATCGGGAATTTTTTCGATATACTGTTAACTGAGACAATACTCACGCTTGTTCAGCCAACTTTGCGATAGCGTTACCGCTTTGAGTGCAAAGTTCCGGAGGTCACTTGGAACCCGGAAACACTCACGGGCGGTACGAAAATTTTCTGCACTCGAACAACTCTCCTTAGTAGACACAATGTCCGTTCACGCATCCTATGACATCATGACCTATTTCAAGGTGGATAAACGGTTCGCTCGTCGCGTGCAGTTCGCATATAAATCAACGGCGGTTAAACGCATCTTCGCGTTTCTTTTTCTTTTTCGTTTCCTTTTTACTTTTCATGACGCGCGTGTGGAAGTGTGTGCTTGCGGTACACGTGAGGAGCATTATCGATGCGTACTGTTTTATAGTCCCATTGAAAACAAATTGAACACTTTTCTTGCGTAGGTATATTCTAAGGCCATCGAACCGTAAAATCGTGTGCGTCGGTCCGTCGCGGCTCGATACTTAAATTTGACGGGGAAAGCTTGCCTCTAGGTATAGCGGGAAGCGTGTTCGTGCTAAACCGAAATTCGTGACGTCAGGCCATTGGCGTCGCACCATGTGACGTCACGTGACTTACTCCATAAAGTCACACTTTAGCGTCATGCAACACGGCGTCACAAGACGTGAAGTCTCGATCACGACACCGTGGTGTCGCACGGATGTACGCGTGATTAGTTGAAATCCAGGAGAGGAGGAAAACGCAAGCGGCACGATAAGAAATGCCTTGACGGGTGTCTGGACAGCGCGCTCAAATTGA
This sequence comes from Ixodes ricinus, assembly GCA_037355805.1. Taxonomy (NCBI): domain Eukaryota; kingdom Metazoa; phylum Arthropoda; class Arachnida; order Ixodida; family Ixodidae; genus Ixodes; species Ixodes ricinus. The sequence continues at coordinate 8,043 of JAZHYW010067302.1, read as the reverse complement.
GGACTTCCAAAAGCAAAGGAGCTCACCTGATTCTGCATTAAGACTGCTGACTTTACACATTCGCGATCGAGAGTGATTGATGACACATACTGTACTCGTTTGTGGCCGCTTACTGGCGCCATCTATCAAGTTCTATAGGAACACTTCCTTTGTACCTATAACTAAACTGAGATTTTCGCAGGATTTGCGAGGTGAAATCTACACTCTCTCGATGAGATATGCTTGCTTATAAGATTGTATGAAACATTTTCAGCCTACGGTAAACGATAGATGCGTAGAAATAAAAAAAAAGGGATTTTGTTTTTAAACTATTTTTGTCGGATTATTGTGCATGGCCCTTTTTAGGGGACGTGGTAGCTAGAAGAATATGTTGGTGCCTTTCTTCTACAATTAGGAGATTAGAGGCGAGGCGGCATGGTGAGATGTCGAATTTTAACTCTCTAGCCTTTATCCACTCTTCGAGGTTGGTCCGTGGTCGAATGATGTCGCTGATTCGTTTCTCTCTTTTCTGAAGTGGGCGTAGCCCCAAAGAAGGTGTTTGATGTCAGGTCCCTCCTCCTCTTTCCGGTATGAACATTCCCACTTAATTAATTTAAAACAAAAAGTAGAGAGGAAGTATATGTACTTATTTCTAATCTCATATATTAGAAGTATGCTTGTCTCCACTAAGGACTTGAATGTTTGGTAGGGATGCCCTCGGACGACGCTTGATCGCATGGAAGCACGCAGTGCCTCGTGCTGCACGTTATAGCCAGTGCGAAAAAAAGAAGAAAACCTGACGTCGGTGTGTTCCGCAATTTTCTGTTTGTTTGCGTGTGCAAGTGGTTTACCACTTGTTTGCGGTATATTTCGTTGCAGAGTACTTCAACACAATTCCTTAAACACCACTAAACCCGTGTTATCTCAAGAAAAAAAAAAAAACAAGTTTCTCGCATTGTGCTTATGCCACGCGAAGAAGTTCTTACGAGATTTGGTAGTTGAAGGAAGAAGCGATGCTTTTGGCTTTTGAAACTTGTACGCCTTGAGAAGATAACATATATCTAATCCAAAAAGCGCCTTCATATATCTTAGTCCTCCAGATAAGGGAAACATTTGTAATGCTCCGCAGCAGCCGCACGTTTTTTGCTACGGTTTTTCAGTCGAAAATGACTATAGAAAGATCATCCTTTCTTTTTAATCCGAAACGTTTCTTTTTAGGCAACAGAGTGTGATTCGATACTTTGGGACAACTTCCCACCGTACTATTCAATGGGAGCTGGCTGCGTAACACTCACATTCTAAATATCCAGTTTTGACAGGAGAAACTGATAAAAAAAAATAAAAGACGTTTACAAATCTCTGTAATGCTCAACTGAGGAGGAGGGGAGGGCATGCCCTCCTCCTCCGTACCTTTCCCTCCCCTCCTCTCCTCCGTTCCTCCTCCTCCTCAATCCTACTCCTCTTCCCACCTCCTCCCCTTCTCCTCCTTCTCTCCTCCTCCTCCTTTACTCCTCCTCTCCTCTTGCCGTTGAATTTGTTTATAGAGTGACGTGACACAAAGTCGTGACCTGATTTTTCCCGCTAAATTTAGCGGAAAAACTGAATTGGTGTTGAGGACACGTGACGTGAATTTCCCCGCTAACTTTAGCGGGGAAACGTCCCATAATGCAAATCGCACGGTTATGCCGACGCCGCTGACGATGCCGCTCAACCAGAAAACGGGCACCTAAGAGCTGCACTCTGAAATATATATAACTGAAAATCACGGCAAAGAAGCTTCTGGCTTCTCTTCTGGCGCAGCGCCGTCGCACGGAAGCATACCTGCGTAACACTAGTTATACTATGCGTCTGCAAATTGCGTTACAATTAAATCATATTCGCAACTTTCAGCGATGGTGGTACCGCGGTGTGAGAATCGCGCTCCCTAGCTCCTGGATGATCGGACTCATAATAAATGGCCTTGCCTACACCTTCCTTGTGTGAAAAAATAACGTAAGGCTCTAATACTGCTCGTATAGAGCAAAACTAGAAATACTTACGCGTCGCAGACCCAGCCTCGTACCGCTGTTCTGCGACGATCATGCAGATGACAGCCATTTTGATAGGCACCAGTGCGCACCCTATAGGCCGTGAAAGTTGCGAATTGAGGCGAACGGGGCCGAGCAATTGACGCTCGGTCATGGACTTCTAGGAGATTCGTATTTCTTTTTACTCGGGACGTATTTTTTATGATTTCGTCTCACTTTTATGTTTTCGAAACTGCCTGTTCATTCTCATCTCGAACATTTGACCCTCGAACCTTCTGGGCTGAATTTTTGAGATGCCGACTCAGACTAGATATGGAGCTACGTGTTACCTTGTCCAGAAAGTCTCGCTCTCGCTTGGTGTGAAAACCAAATCACCGCCCGCTTTTTTGCGGTCTTTAGACGGTCGCTCTTTATTTTGTTCGGCACAAGTTTGCCGTATTAAACGTTCATTTTAAGTTTGATTAATCGAGTTTATATTTTTATTCGTGACAATATATATTTTCAGATTTCACTTGAAACATCGATTTCTGGTACACATTTTGTTTACCCTGTTATTAAATAATACGAGGCTGTCGTAAATTAACCGAAAACATAAAAAAATAGAGTCTACAGAAAGTAAATAGACAACCTTTTGTTGAAAACTTGTCCACCTTTTTGCCTCCTGCTTCCATTCCAAAAGTTTTGAGTGTTTTTACTCCAATCTCATGGTGTTCACCAAATTCGGTACCAGAGAACTCCACTCTGCCGAACCGTACCTGGGGGCACTACCACGTGTGAGGGCGCACCACCTCACCAGTGACCGATGCGGGGCCACGCGGGGTGCAGGGCCGGCGAGACACAGGGGAGCAGGTGGACACTGCAGCTCTGCTCTGTTGTTACGTTATGAAATGCATAGCATATATAGTGCCAGCCTAAGGGGTTCTGTGTCCGCGGATGTCACCTCGATGACGTCACAGTCTCTAGTGGCACTCTGAAGTCATCCCAAAGGTTATCTAAGGGCATATGATTTAGAGGTCTACTATGATGTCACATGGCACCGCGTGACGTCACGGAACAGTGAGACATCAGAGTGCCACGTGACGCGATGTCGAATGGTCATGTGGCGTCTCGTGATACCGCGACGTGAGATCGTCATGTCACGTTACATCATGACGTCACGTGACGCGATGACGCCAGGCGCTATCGTGACACTGTGAGGTCATGTGACACCATGACATCTCGCAACACCATGATGCCACATGGCACCATAAAGTCATTTAAATTGATAGTGTCACGTGACACTCTGACTGCGTTATATATTCACAAAACTCTCGCAATTTTCCCTCCAGTCGCCTTCTTACTGAGCGTGCAAAAGGATTGCCAAGACACCTCATAAATGCTATGAATTTAGGACGCCTTTAAAAAATGCCGCCCCCCCAAAAAAATAGTTTTTAATGTTTTGTTAGTTCCATTGATTCATGTAAATATTCTTGTTTCTCGAAACCAGGTTTTCTATTGATTCTCTAGGATGATTATGCAGGGATGCAACCTTCCCACAACTTGCGCCAGCTCGTCTGCATCATCACCGCTTTTTTTTTTTGTAAGCTGTCTAAGTTGTTTATAAATGCTTGCTCGATGTTAGGAGTACCATACTGCGCTTTATGTTTTTCATGTATCTACAAATACCTCAAAAGGGAACACCGAGACGAGGACGAAGGATTTTCTTATTTACGCCTATGGTTTTTTGTTTATAGTTTTATATCTTCGTGTTACCTATTTATGTGGTGTTGCATGGGCCATTAGGACCAGGCTTGTGATGAGACGTGCGCGAGCTTCTCGAAATTTAAACATTTTCACTTACCTCTAAATTGCAGTGATTGCTGGTGCTTAATAATGCGTACAAATAATAATAATATTAATAATAAAAATAATAATAATTAAAAAAACGCACAAACTGGAAAAAATATTTTTTTTTACTCAAATCAATAAATTTGTTTCTAATTAATTAATTTATTGAAATAATTTAGACCTATACTAATAGGATGGATTTCTATCATTTCAATAAAATTCATTCATAAATTACAAAAGTGTTGAATGCGCTGTAGCCAAAATAGTTCAAATCACATTAGCTGAAAGTAATTATTATGTATCACTAGATACATTTTATTAATTCCAAATTGATTGATCGACTCGTCCTTTCATTGAAAACAATGTTGAAGAACTAATTACCGTGAATATATATTACAGTCTAATTAGACAATATTTTATTAATACTAAAACAAATGCAGCTTTAAATTTTTTTCCTCTTGTGTAAAACTTTTGTTTCATTTGTTTCGCGTTTTGATTTCCCTGCAATTTGACATTATTTTTGGGGTCGTATTTGTTTCTTTTGCTGTTAGATTTTCTTGCAGATCAGATCGGATCGGAAAACGTTTATTAAAATGTTTGGGTTCCGCCACATCCCTTGACTGAAGTCATCTGGTGTGACGAGATGATTAGGGAGAGATGAAGGGTGTGAGGAGGAAAGGGGGGTTATATGAGGTGTGTGAATTTCACTGCCTTAAGGTAGGGGAGTAGGGAGTCTAGTCTCTTGATCGTGTTTGAGTTTTCTTTGAGGGGGGTTGCCCACTCTTCGTATGTTTGAGGTCGTGCAGTAGGACCTTCTGTAACTGGTGGACGAAATGGAATGTAAAAAGAGGGCTTAACCAACACCATGACTTGCCCAGAAAAGCACCGCTTTTTATTTTTTCATTTTCATTCTGCTATAAATATTTATTGCTTAAAGATTATTTGATGTTAATATTAATGCACACAGAAATAATCAAACGAAAGACATACTGTTAGCAAAGGATATCTTGGGAAGTATTTGTGCGGAAAGGTTTAATTTAAATCATAAATAAAAACCGATGTGATTTAAAGTCACGATTTAAGTCGCTATATTTAAATCGTGATTTACATCAGCTTGATTTTTGTTTTCCACCCTGATAAGAATGGCATCCCAAAACTCCTGTAAAATTGTGCACTACCTGCCTTGATCCTTGGAGGGTTGGGCGGGGCTTGTGCATTGTTGTTTGATATTTGCTAAAATAACACGATCAGATATATTTACGTCAATATGGAGCTTATATCAAGGCATGCTTGATATAAATAGAGGTGCATTCTTCGTTTGAATGATAATATGATGACCTAGATGAGACGTGCCCTAACTTTTATTTGTATTTGGTATTAGTATTTGGCGACAGAGGAAACGCTACGATGTGCTTCTAACAGCGTGAAGAGAAGGCGACGATACCGACTGACCCTTTGTCCCAACGCTGTTCAATAAGATGTACCGCCGAGCCACACTACATGGGGTTGCTTTACAATATAGCATTTCCTTCGGGAGCAGCCCATATATATATATTAACGCATGTAGAAGTAAGTGATGCGCGTTAAGAATGATCTGCATTTTAGATATTGTTCGAAGGTTTCGTTGCAGCATGTCCTTTCCTTAGACAAGTGCTCCAGATTTCCTGGCAAAAGCAGTTCCACTCCGACGAGGAAGTTGTGTAAGAGGAAATAAACTCGCTATCTTCTGTTTTGCCTGTCCAGCGCCAACGCCTGTGGAAGAAACACCAAAAGATAAGTAAATATAAGGGCCTCAGAATTTGCTAACTATTCCTGAAACAAAATTTCAAATTTTGTAATATTGTTCCAAATTAGGTTGTACACATTGGGAAAAAAACAAAATAAAGAAGGGTAGGTGAAATTTTCCTGTGTACCTAGATTAGGCTCTCTAAAGGACACCATAGCGTAAGGATAATCGTGACCGTCAATGTCACGATTAAGTAAAATGCATTAAGTAACTTTTTATGAATTAACTTTCGGGCTGTGTTTCATATCGAAAAATTTAAGACGGACGTATTTAATGATTGTTTCCAATTTTCAGAATTTTTGTAACCAGTTCCTATTCGTCGCAAAATTTGCCACTCAATCTTGCATTCGAAACCGCGAAGCTCGGCTCAAAAGTTCTCTCCAGTAGGACACAGATAGTTACGTAGAACATTCCGATGACAACCTGATGGTGCTGATAACAGTTCCCTTCTTGCTCTCGGATAAAACGATGGGTGTTAACGGATGTACCTTTTATAACGAACTGTAGCTTGCGCCCCATAGCCTAAAAAGCAAAATTATGATTCATCCCTCACCCATCTAAGACAATTTTCTCATATTCTGCTGGGTGGTTATCAGCTCACCCTCGTTGTCATAAAAAAATTATACGGAACAACCGGCCTCACACCGAGGAGAGCTTTCGCGCCAATCTTTGCAGATTGGAATTCATAATCAGCCGGATGGAGTGGCGAATTTGGAGATGAATATCTCGGAACACGGTCTGGTTACAAAGATTCTAAAAAAACGTTTAAACTGCCTTGGAATACGGCCGCCTTGAAATTTCGAATAGATACATCGACCATACTTAAAGTAATTAAAAAGTTAATACAAGAAATTTAAGTTCATTCAGACATTCATGGCAATAAATTTCCTTGCACTTCCAACCTCGCAAGATTACAATGTTAAGAATCGATAAAAATGGCAAGGACTCAAGAAATAAAGGAACCTGAAGATCCGCATACATTACAACGGCAATTCACAACCACTAAGACCCCTATACGTCCCCAAAAGTATAGACATAGTTTTGATTTGTTCCGCCGTTTGCAAACCAACGGAAGGAAGCAAAAGGCAACTGTGTTGTCACTTTTGAGCTGATCGCCAGTGTTCTTTCTCTTGGTGCACCAAGCTCATTTTGGTTCTGTTCAAACCGATACTGTCAGGCTCACATTATATTCTCACCGTTTCGCAAGGTGTGAGTCCGTGCGACGTACCTTCGTCCAAGTCCGGCCTTTGCCCAGGAAACAGTTTTGGTACAAGCCAGAGCCCAGCATGGCCCTTTAAAAAGACTGCCCTATCCGCCCGAGACCGGACCGCGGGCCGGATTAGGCTCTCGGGTAGACCCGGGCTCCTGCTGCACTCCAGCTCATACAATGTTTTTAGTGTAACCGTAAGTACAAGAAGAAAAAATACAGTATGGTTATCGACCTTTTCCATCTAGCCTCGCCCTTAGCCACATAGTTCCCATTCGGTATAGGAAAAAGAAAAAAAAACGAGACAGTAGATTCTGATTGAGTAAAAAAAAATGAAAGACGTTTACAACTCCCTGTAACGTCGAATTAGAGCGCAGCTCTTGAGGAGGAGGGGAAGGCACGGGGGGGGGGTGTCACGTGACCTCGGGGAGGGCGGGGGTCACGTGGCCTGGGGGTCACGTGACCTCGAGCGGGGGGATTTTACCCGCTAAATTTAGCGGGGAAAATTTTCCGCTAAATTTAACGGGGAAAATTTTCCGCTAGATCTAGCGGGGAAAATTTTCCACTAGATTTAGCGGGGAAAATTTCCCGCTAGATTTAGCGGGGAAAATTTTCCGCTAGATTTGGCGGGGAAAATTTCCCGCTAGATTTAGCGGGCAAAATTTTCCGCTAGATTTAGCGGGGAAATTTTTCCGTTAGATTAAGCGGGGAAAATTTTCCGCTAAATTTAGCGGGGAAATTTACCCATCATGCACCGCGCGGTTACGCCGACGGCGACGGCGACGGCGACGGCGACGCCGCTCAAGCCGGAAACGGGCGCCTAAGAGCTGCGCTCTAAAAATAGAAGCGGCAGAACAGGAAGGATTAATAGTCGTGATGAAAACGTGAAAGCCTGGCATGGGCAAAATAATGTTTTTCCTCATACCGGAAGTTCTACCATTTACGATGGCGATGACTTAAAAGAAAAAGGAGTATGATACATGACACCAACAGACGTGATTGCTACAGCTCGCGCTGAAGAACACAGGAATCCGATTTTCAATCCCCTCTCCAGCCCGTTTCAATGAGCAACGTACCGGCGTGCGATCGTGTGTCACTACAGCGTAATTCATGCTAAAACAAAAAAAAAGGTAACAGAGGTATTGCATTGACTAAATTTTTCATCAAAAGCGGACACACATGAGGCCAGTTGGGGCTCAATAACGTCCAGCAGACAT
>JAZHYW010067298.1:0-11281 GCA_037355805.1 Ixodes ricinus | reverse complement strand
TACACAGTTGGTGGCGTAAGGAAAAAGTAACGCGATACTTCGCCTCGGCATGCAGAGCCTATACACTGTTAGCAAAAATAACACGCCCAGACGTGTAAACCATTGTCCCATAGCGGACGTCATAACGTGCTCGTTTTACACGCAGCCAGGTGTGTTATTCGTCTACACATGAGGTGCCGTGTAAACTTAACATGATACACCGTGTTTTTTCTTCCGCTAAACACGGCTGAGCGTGTTGGCTGAGCGTGCTCTGGAGCGTGCTCCTCATAAAACATGGCGGCCAGCAGCCGAGAACAGGCGAGAGACGAGCCCAGCGAGCCGCCCGCCTTCAGACGAATTGAGAGCACACATGACGCGTTTGTTTTCGTTCGATGTCTTTATACACAGTAAACAGTCTCCAAGCGGCGGACGTAGCTACGTGCAAAGGTACGTACGTGCGTCGTCGTCGGTGGCGGTAGCTATGATCAGAGCTGTATATCTAGAGAGTCTGGCCATTCGTTGGGAAGTATAGGAGACAAATGAGGAGGCGCCATTGGCCGAAAGCGGGCTGGGCGTGCTCCAGGGCGTCTTCAGAATTCGAATGTGACCAACCAGAAGCCGGAAATAATACCCTGGCGGTGGTCGCGAGAAACAAACCTGATAACTAAATCGAGCAACTCTCGGTGACAGAAAATATGGTACACGTGATGTTTCAACCACACGCATCAAAAGCGATGGTGGAAGAGTGCGACTAGCGGAACGATCGACATAATCCTACGCCAAGCGCCGAGTGCCGGAAATCTGCCGTCCGAGCGGTCAAACTCTGTTCGAGCAAAATAGAGCTGAGCGGCGCATTCGTTTCTTACATCTTTCTGCATGGTCACGATCAAAACAACACGTGCACCCTATTTTCAACCACAAAGAGTTACTACGACTTCACTCCTTATGCGCTTATTAAAACCATATACGAACACTATACCTTTGAAAAACATTTTAGCGCTCAAAAACAAGGACAAGTAGAAGAGAAAACAGACACCACAGTGCGCTACTAACAACTGATTTTATTCCATGAAACGACACTTATATACCATTCGGTATTTCTGATTTCGCCCCATCATGAGCCACCCCGATGCCAGGCCGCGTCATTGAGGAACGCACCGTTCCTTGTCAGTAAATCAATTGAGGCCACGCTGACACATGCTGCCCCACCCTTCTTAATCTCATGTGCCTCGACTATTTCCTCACAGTTTTTTCCTTATGCCCGCCAGGATCTTGCTCTTGGAAAATTGTTGGGGATTTTGTCATTATGTATTTAATAATAAATGACAATGATCGTTGCGCAAAGAATTTTTTATATATTCTTTTGAAGGACATCCGCCCAACACTTCACTTCCGCTAGTTGCAGTACGGGAGCAGACGCCTTCACTTTTGGGGCGTTTTAATGCAGTTTGTTGTCGTATGTCGTGTCAGTGTTGAGTGGAGCGGTGGGGCTCTGGAGTTTGTGACCGGTGTTATTCGTGATCACTGGTGCGGCGCTGATGCGTCTTTTTACACCGCCACCACCCCGAAGTTTGAAGATTCATGGGCCCGTAACACTGCATTATGCTGAATCGCGAGCTGCTTCTCTGTTGACGTCGTTTTCGTGGTACCACTCGTAGATGCTGCTAGCGTTTAAACAGTGTGCACCGTCTCGCCTACATCCTCGGTGACGTACTCGACCTGTTGAAACTTATTGCTTCGTAATTTTGGACTACGCAAGGCAGCTATCTCGCTGCTCTGGCTTCGGTTATAAAAGCAAGGCAAAACGCTCGTAGTTCCCGCCCTCAGTACAGGTTGGACATCTTCCACACTTTGAGACCGGATAACTGGATGAACGAGGATTTACATTTATTTAAGAGGTCACTCTCGCCGCTCCTCACCGTTGACCAGCAGGATCAGCTGGCGACAAGCCGCGGATGAATGGTTTGAGCATCAACAGCCCAAGTGCTCTCGGTGCCGATGCGGGCGATGCGGGTTTCTGTTAACCGGTAGGCCAGCACAAACCGTAACCTTTTCCAGCCCTTCGTCATGACACGGTGTTGCAGAGAGCCGGGTAAAATACAACTATATGGACCACCGAAGCAAACGCAGTTATCGTAAATCTTGGCTTGTGATTGTGCCTTTGTAGATCATCTCATTCGTTTCGCTGGAGAGACGCAAACGACGCGCATAACAAAATCTTTGGCATATTCCGCATATTTCGCAAAAGCATTTACTCCAATCACCTTGCGAAAGCGCAAAACACGGAGTCCACACCGTCCTGACTTCCCTGTCGTTTACCTGCTTTAGAGCAGTTTGTGCTTGCTAGTAGGAATACCTACTGAAACTGAAACTAGGGGCAGTGCCAGAAAGAAAAGGAACAAAGTTGTGAAAGCTTGCTCGCTGTTCCCAATTTCTCAACTCTCAAGTGATTGTACACTAATAAATGCACCAACGCCTCTTTCCAAAAGAAAGAAAAGCACTATGTTCACTACGTAAAAACTGGTCTCAGTTCATGCATCTGTGGGCAGGTAGGAAATGTTGCCCTAATTTATTCACACCGCATGATGAGCGCAACTAACTCGCACGAGATTTACAGGAAAATATCGGTGGTGACTGAAGTTTCCCTGAAATTCTGTTAACCGCTCGTGTGCAGGACCGAATCATCTACTCGAGCGGTGCGTCGCTGTGCAAACACGTCGCTGCGCAAACACGTCGCTGTGCAAACACGTCGCCGTGCAAACACGTCGCTGTGCAAACGCAGTCCAACAACACGAAGCATAAAAACGACAGATCTAGGACAACAATCCGGAGTCCATTGTTCAATTTAAACGACGTAATTTTTGTTGAAAACGCCCACAGCTTTTTACTTACTGTATGCGTCGAGATACTTCCACATTTTGAAACGGAACGAAGGCAGATTTACTTTTAAAGACGCGCGCTGCGTCGTCCCGGACCAGCTGGACCGGATCAGCTGACGACGACAGGACTGAGCCCGTAGAACTTCAACCCAACAACAACCAATTCCCACTCCGTGTTAGTGTGGCTTTCTACCTCCAGGCACCGCAACACACACCACGAACGTTTCCAGCTCTTTGTCGCATCGCCGTGTTGCACCAAACAGAACGAGATCGCCGAAATCAACGCAGCGCTGTCGTGAACCTTGGCTTGTGGTTGCGCACTCGTGGACCCTGTGACTCCCTTCGCTTTCCAAGCGTACGCGACGATTACGAATGATACTTACCGTCTTCCGGGAACGTCACAGGGGCACTTCTCCGGTCACGTCTTCGCTACATGTGCTCGCAAACCGAGCAGTTTCCCTTCCCGTCCAAACAAAACAATACCGGCGCCATGTTAAACGTTCGTTGTTGTTAGATTTTCTCCGACCAAATAAAAACAACGAAAACAAACCGGCTCTAGCTTCCAGCGTACATCGGCGTTGCGCCGTAGCCAGATTTTTTCTGTCAGCTCTAACTCAAAGATGACTTACAGATGCAGCAACACTGGCCACCACGGAGCGCCGTAAATTCTGAGGAGGGTGCATGGGAAGCGGCGGTGGCGGCGGCACCTTCGCTTGCAGTTAAAGGGTTGAAGCCAAAACGGGAAACCAACAGCAATGTCACGTGTTCTGATCGAGGGCACGCCTTTTATATCAATTGTAACTGTTTAGAACGAGTAATTAGACCCCTAAATTTATTTGTGGTGTGTAAGAAACAATTATCAAGACCTCTAAAATACATACAAACAAGGCGACATAAGGGAAGCCGCATTGCCATCGACCAGAATCAATGGCAGCAATGGCAGCAAGCACGGCAACGTTACTAGAACCACTCAGTTGGGAACTGCCATAGAGACTGCTCTGAAAAAAGCGGCACCGATCCGTACTGGACAACCAACCTAATGGCGAACGCAACGCCGCCATTTTTCTCCGCTTCGTCCACTCGGAGAACTGCACGTCTGTTTGCATTGATTCGGGAGTATCGCACTCGTTAGCGTCCGCTGTGACTGTTCTATTTCGGCTTTAATCGGCCAATGTGGCACCGAAACATATACGGTGGCAAGGGGTTTCAGGATGCCAACCCCTGCCTCCCAAACGGATGCGCCTCGAATTACTTTCGAAATTAGGACTCGCCCAGGTCGGGACGTGCTACCTGAAGTCACCGGTGAGACATCGTTGTATAAAAACAATATTAATTGTTCCGCAAAACCCTGTAAACTAAAGATTTTAAGAAACATCACGCCCTGTTATTTTGTACTAATTTCTAATAAGAGGTCCTACAAAAAGAGTTTTTTCGGTTTGTTTTTACGCAAAAAAATGCTTTCGAAAGTTCAAGTATGACCACACTAAAGAAAAAAATTAAGAGTGGCGCTGTTATCATGTTTAGATTGGTCTCGGTGAACGCCAGCTGCCCAGGTTTCAACGGCGAGTTTCCCAACTGAGTGTTCTAGTAACGTTAGACCTAATGTCAGGCCAGCGCATACCGCTGCGCCGCTAGCAGTTCGATTGGCTCCTTAGCAACGATGACGCTGCTGGCTATGGAGCCACATGACGCGTTTCAGCCAATGGGAAATTAGGTGCCGTTTTCGGTGGACAGACAACGCCGTATAGCTTTTTATGACAGTTAATGCTTTCGCATTTAAAAAAAAGGGGGGGGCTCTGGTGTGTTTGGCCATTTTCATGTTTGTCTGTAAGATTGAACTTAACAGTTTTATGCGATTTAGTTTCGCCACTAGACTTCTACCTGATTGTTTGAACACAATTAGAAATTTCAGCCTTTACAGGAACTTCCCTACGGACATCACGGTGTGGTCTAGAGAAGGAACTTCCCGTACGGAACACGGTGTCGGTGCTCTCTGGCTTCTCTCAGCACCGGAGCGTGCGGGTGATGATTTGAACCCAGAACAAGCATTCTTTGCACATATTCATGAACAGAAGGAATGAAGCAGTACTTATTTATTGCAAATCGGACACTATCACGTGGCTTTCAATTTGATCGTCTTCTATGCACAAGGAGTTACTTAGCCAGTTTTACTGCGTAGTTCTTGCCGTCTCTCTTAGTGTTCCAGATCTCTTTCGTTCGTTTGGCACGTATATCCCCCATACTGGAAAGCACCGACACCGTGTTCGCGCTAACAGTGTCCGACAGTGCACATAAATACATGTAGGAAGTCATTTTAGCACCGTTTTTCATGCCACGAATTTAAAATAAAAACGCCGTAACTGACCACATATTTTGTCTGCGTGACTCGAGAAGTGTCACAATGTGCCTAGTACGTACGAATTATTCGTGATATTTGTTCTCATAATCGAGCGCAGAAAGAAAATGCACTTTTTTCCCTAGAAATGCATTACCGGAAGTCAATTTCCGGCTGGTTGCTGTCTGCTTCAATTTGCAGCCGCACACTAGCGCCACTTGAACCTCTAGCGTACATTATAACTCTATGGTTTTGGGTTTCCTTGCCTCAGTTTCATAATGTTCAGCATCGTGGTAAACTTTGTTTGAACCAGAGGGCATCACTGTGCATAGACGACATCTAGAGAGCCTGCACCACAGAGTCTCCAACTGCTCGTTCGGGGTCACGTGGTTTATGCGCCGCGTTTGCAATATGAGCTGCGAGGACGTGCCGAAAGCGTTGATCGTCTGCCTTTCCGCCAGTCTTCCTTCCCGGCACGTGCGAAAACGCAGCGCATGCGCACTTGAGACGTATCTCCGCAAAAGGCGTCCACCATTACACTGAAAACGCCCCCATGGTTTGAGATTCAACGGCCTCCCCCCCCCCCCCCATTTTTTGGTTGAATGGGAAAATATAAACTATTTGATTTGATTTTCATTCATATCGGAACTGGAGTGATCAGACATACGAATAATCATTGTTTTTCATGTGCGAGAAAAGCTTGCCACGGGTGTCAAGAAGAAACACGCCGTGTCTCGATGACTCAGGTGAGATGCTGCGCTGCCATATTCTTCAGTGGGTTGGAGAGACAAATGCCTAGAGGAATCAACAAACAAAAGGCATACATAATTTATTTGTATGGGGCATTATCTATGTGACCGATATCATAACTTGGTCTTTCACTTGTCAGTAAAAACACACACTAAATAATTGCATTTTAAAAATAGCGGTGTCCCTGCAGGTAAAGCAAAAGCCTTTATCATTTTTAACGGGCCATCCACGAGGTAAGAAAGGTGATTGCTACGCCGCGTTATACCGTGGCTGAACTTCTCAGGTAGAAGAGCTCACGTGCACTCTTCAGAACACCAATATAGGTTTTTAGTAGCGTGAAGACAAGGCGGCTGCACCAACTGGTCACTTGTCTGGACGTTGCTTAACAAGTTCTACTAACAAGTCGAAATTAACGCCACTTCGCGTCGCTGTTTCCAACATAGATAGCCACAACACAGAAGTGAGGCGTCGAGTGAAGCAACGCGACTTTCTACCTGAAGTAACTATACTCGTGGACATAATTCTCCGTCAATGTAGCCAAAGCTACGCCCCCAAAAACATATTAACGCAAAAAAAAACAATGTGGTGCGCTTTGAATTAATTATACGTTTTATTGGTTTATGTCCGATATTGTTTCGAGGTTTGCTGCAGCATGTCTTGTCATGAGTTGTGCTTGAGGTTCCCTGAGGAACCTATGTCCGGAGCACTATAGATCGTGATTCTCGATTTCACCGGTCCAGCGTCAATCACTGTGAAACGAAAATCAAAGTTAGGACAGCATAAGTGCCGCAATATTCACTATACGTTTATCACATACCGTTTTATATTAAAAAAATATTAAACCTGAATGTTTTGCTGTACTCCATATTAAAAAAAAATGTTATTCGCCACAATCTGGATGGAGCCGCTGACAAAAATAGAACTGATCAAAGCTTTGTGACATATACAGTAAGGACTGGCGTGTCACGCTGATCGTGGCGGGAGCATGATAAATGTCGTATGAAAACGTGCGACATATTTCCCGGACGTATCATTCGCCGACCTTTCTTCATAAATCGAGGTGCTCTCTGTTTTCTACCGGGAAATAGGCACGCAGGAATGTTTTGAGTTCATAGGGTAGACGTTTCGAGATGGGGTAGAAATGGGTCCGAGTAAAATGTTCAAAACTCAACAGGCTCTCGGTGTTCACCTCTATGCACGAGTGTCGCAATGCATTTAAAAAGGGGCTGTGCGAACAGTGGTTCGACTTGGAAAGCGCAGTGCGATCTTCAAAACTGTTAAGCGAACCTGTTGTTATGGCTTTTCCTTGCACTCGTAAGAACTATTCATAACACAGCTGGGTTCTATTAGAACCACCATTCGCATATCACTAGCCTGAACTAAAATACCTGAAAGAATGCAGCACTCTTACCTTAGAAATCGCATATGGTATAGTTTAAATACGGCCGCTCAATTCCTGTACTAGCTCAGGCCTTGAACTTATTCATGATACGCGTGATGTTTAGACTATAGTATTGAGTGCCCTTGAAACAGAGGCGCTTCAAAATAACTCCCTATAAATCGTTGCATATTCCGCCGTCAACTACGAACTCTGTTGTAGACTTGGGTTATAGAGTTCCGATTGGCCGATGGCAGCAGTGCGCTATTGGAGAAAAATATTTAAAGTTTCACGTGTGATTACTCAGACGCCGAACTATTACACGTTTAAGACCAATGTCGGGACTCACGTACACTGCCTAGTGACCCTGACTATTGCATAATTACGAAGGCAGACACGGTAGTACCGTGAAAAGATCAGAGGCCAACGAATTTTTTTCATGACAGATATCATACTATGAAGCATGGTTAGTTATTTTATGTTTTAAGCGTCACAAATATTGCGCAAACCCCGGCTGCTCAGCACTATCAGTAAAATTGCTTCAAACCATGATGCGTGCGAATTTCAATGCTGTAGACCAAAACTTTTAAGCATTTTAAGTAATAACAAGTAATAAAATAGAGTTGGCTCGTAATCGTGCTGTAGTGGAAAACATTTCTTATCTACAGCGGAGCTGCCAGACACCGACAGGTGACTAGATTGACGCTTTCAAAACATACGCATAACTTAATTTTTATGAGAGATGGAGCATTACTGCAGCACAGAATTGTACGTAGTTAAACTACTCTACTCAAGTTACTGTAGTTTAACTACTTTTCTGAGTAGTTTAGTAACTTTCAATTACATTTTTATTTCGGTAATTAGTAGTTTACTTTAATTACTTTTTCAGCAACTTCTACTCAGTTACAAATTATTTTCGAATTTTAGTGGTTGTTTTTCCTATCAACAAACATTCCTGCACAAAGGAGATAAGATGCTGGAAGACCAGCTGATATTTGCAAAGAGGGGGAAGCATGCGCCGTAGAAAGAGGGGGAGGGGAGAAAATGGTTTAGAGAGTCCGAAACCTCCCAAACTAACTTTTCACAAGCCCCCGCCCCCCCCCCCTTCTAATTTACTTCGTACTTTACTTCAAGTACTTTTTGGATGTACTTTACGCAACACTGTAAACAAGAAAGCACTGTCTAAAAACCAAGCTCAGACAGTGCTGGACCTCACAGTTGAAATGACACATTCGCACGCAGTACATCGTTGACCAAACGAATAAGAAAGTACAAATCAATTAGGCACGCAGAAGCAGAACCAGCTATTAAAACATTTCTGTGGAAAAAAAAGTTTCATATTTGACTAGTACAATTTCGCTAACGATTGAAACCTCTGTACCTTTTGACCATAAAAAAAAACATTTCAAAGTAACTTCAAAAGTAATTCGATCGCTACTTTTTACGGTAATTCGTAATTTTCTCAATTACTTTCTGTTTGAGTAATTTCTACTCTACTCAAATTACTTTTGACGTCAATACTCAGTAACTTAACTTAATTACTTTTTTTAGTAACTTGTACATTTCCGGCAATACGAGCACTGGATGCGCGTGGCCGAAGTGGTGGCTGGCGGGGCGCCGCAGCGCTCGGGCAATTTCATTCTGCTTCGAGGGAAGGACGCTCACTCGGGCTCAGCTAAAGCGCAACGCGCTTATCAGATTGTGCTGAGCCCCGAGTGAGCGTCCTCCCCTCGAAGCAGAATGGAATTGCCCGGAGCGCTCGCAGCGCCCCCGCCAGCCACCGCCTCGGCCACGCGCTCCCAGTGGGTCTTTCATATTGCCGGAGAGTGTACTGTGCTATGTCTGCTGCAGCATAGTGTGCAGCTTTTTCCTTGATTTCACACACACAAAAAAAAGTTTCACGAAGAAAGTTTATGGTGAGTGATGAAAACGCTTCCTAAACAGTGTAAACGAGAAATAACGTTCTTTGAGACGTCAAAGTGCAGCACACCTCTTTTGAGTGAAACGAAAACACCAAAATTAACCAGCCTTTGACAACATACTTCAAAAATATCAGCTCCGGAAGGCAGTACGGCTTTCCGCAGCCGTCCACGCAACAGGGTTGGTCACCGCAGTTGAAGTCGGCGCACGTGACGCTTGAACGGCCGCTCCTTGCAACCGCCCCTCGGTGGGGGGAGGGGCTTTTGGGGCAGGCCGAGGCAACACCACCTAGACTAGAAGAAGGCCTCCGCACTTCTCCCCTCCTGCTCTCTGACATCATCGCACCTTGCCCCAGAAATTTCAAAGCTCCTAACTATCTCGCCTCCCGACAGATGGCGCTAGCTGCGACACCGTCGTACCAGTCGTACGCGAACCCGGGAGCCCGGGAGGAAGCCGTCGCCATTTTTGCGGGTTGCTGACAGCACGTGCGCTGCTTGTTGTTCTGTCATCGTACGGCCGTTCCTTGTTGCAGTACCCGTTTTCGACGAACTTATTTCGTTAACGAATGCATACTGCGACATGGGGCGGTGTTGTGTACCGAACTGTCGAGGGAGCTACGACAATGGTCCCAAAGTTTGCTTGTTTTCTTTTCCGAGAGACGTTAAGCGAAGAGCGGAATGGCAGCGGGCTGTCCGGCGGCGCGAGGTCGACGTGGGGCTGTTGAAGGACCCTAAGGTAAGCTGCATCCAGCGTGCGCCTTCCGAATGGCCAATATGTCTCGTAATTATCCCCAGAAATACTAATTGGTGTTTTGTTTCTGTCACGCGCAGGTTTGCGAGCCTCACTTCAAACCGGAGCATCTGCGTACAACGTCCACGTATACGGACTGCGATGGACGAACGATTGAAGCTCCCATGAAGTTGACGCGGCTAACTCCAGACGCCTTCCCAGCCATTTTTTCTGACTGTCCTTCGTATATCTCGGATGCGCGCAAGTATTGAGAAGAGCCAGAAGTGGAAAAGAAAGCGAACTGAAAATGAGCTACTCCAAAACCATTCAAGAGTCCCTAACAGCGTTTGAAGAAGAAGAAAAACAGCACAAAGTTCACAATCTCTGTGGACTGATTTCTCGTGTTAACGAGCGGCGAGATAGGAAGTTTTGGCGTACAACAGCATGTGAAACGTGCCTCATCTTCGCCCACATCGAACCGGCATTGCAAGCCCCTGAGCTGCTTGTGTCTGTGGCAGTGTCACAGGATCTCTCCGTTCGCGTGTATTTTAAGTACGCTCCGTTGGTGTCGAATGATGTGTGCATTCCTGGCGAAATTTGTGACGTTCGTGTGCTGGATAACCTTCTGGACGCCGTGGAGCGCTACATTGAAAAGAATGCCCATCAACAGGAGGACAAGGTAGGAAGAATGCTTGGACTGGCTTTCTCATTGCTCGATGACATTTGTGACGATGAGTTGCATGATGATGAGATGATGAGAAGCACTAACGCTATTTTGACTGACCTTACTTGTGATGATTTCATGTGACTGATTTTCATTCAGTCCACACATTCCATTTTTAGTGTAAATAAACATTCAATCATTGAACTTCTGTGCTGCACAGAATTATGAACCAGAGTTATAATATCATAACTCTCACTTGTTTTATTGAATTAAGAGCCAGATTATTTGTAGAAAGCCGTGATAAATAGTATGAAATACTGAAGCTATAGTGAAAATAATAAACCTCATTAGTTTGCTAACTCAATAATTTTTAGCAAATAAAAAATACTGAGAGAGCACACGGGAAGATTTTTGTAAGTCGGAAATTTTGAGTGTACAAACGTTCGATTATTTTATTACCTGTACATCTTTCCATCAGACTCTAATTCGTGACATATTTGGACCGCCAAAATTGAAAACTTGGCAGTACCTAGATATATGCTTGTCATTAAAGAATTTGACACTTAGTGCTATATTAGTAAGCACATAGTTGAAGGAAAGTAGCGTAATACAATATTTATTCAGTAAATAGATTGTACATATTAATT
>JAZHYW010067297.1:0-19924 GCA_037355805.1 Ixodes ricinus | reverse complement strand
CATTTAGACGACTGCCGATGCCGAGAGTTTGGAAAAATAAAAAAACGTATGAACAATATTAAGTGTGTGAAATTTGACACAAAAAAAAATAGGCACGTGAAATGTCGTGGTCAGGACTGCGTCGCCGGCGTTTTCAATTGGAAAACATTTCCGGCATCATGCGGGCGGGTGGAGTTCTAATCATTAGATATCCGAGTTATCAAAAATATTAAGAATAGGCTTCTTGTTGCATTCTGCAACACTAAAAGTCTAAAGAATATATAAGGTGCTCAGGTTAGTGTCTCTTGTGATTGGTTTATCATGGCCTAATATATATTCATGAAATAGTCAACCAAATACAAATTGTTACAATTCCCATGAAAATATTAGTGTAAAAACAAAATCAGAGACACTGATTTAGGCAACAAGGAGAAAACCAGCAATACAGGATGTAGCAATGGGAAAAACATACCCGCGGACCGTGTCAAGACTGTATTCCATGCGTGGCACATGTCTTATAAATCCCATAATTGAGTTTAGAAAAGCGTAATCTCGGGGTTTCTCGACGCTCCACCTACCGCCTGAGACTAAAATAACTTCGATTCTGCAGCCCTGTGGGCACCTAAACCAGATGACTGACTACGCCTTAAGACATCAGTCTTCTATGTTAGCCTAAGCAATAACGCCCCTTTTGGAAAATTCCATCAGAATACGTAATTTGGGACACTGGCTGCCGGGCAACGTGGTGGTGCCCTGATGGTCCATCAGATGACATCAGTACCACTGCCAAAGAAATTTCATCAACAAGAGCAGCATTTATATAAAATGAAGCTACTCACACTCCCGAAATAATACACATAAAATCGCCAAATGCCCTCGACAAAACAAAATGTTCGAAAAAAAGAAAAAAACGCAGGTTCTGGATCAAACCCGCGTCCCACTAGTACAAAACATTTTTTGCCAACCTCTATTTTTTTTCTTCAATACCTGATTTCACACACAAACACACATATTTACATTACAAAACACATGGTTACACATGACAGGTATGTAAATAGAAAATTATGAAATCGTCATCCCTTCAATGGCAATCATGGTGCCCTAAAGTTTTCTATGTACACCCCAACACTTTAATCCGAAATACGCCTATCAGCGATTATTATAAGAATTTTCGCCGTGCAGGAGAGCCATAGATATGAAGGCCCAAAACAGTAGCAAATCAAGCACCCCCTGCGATGGCAAAAACGAATATCATGTTGGTCTGCTATGCCAATAACTTTTCGATTTGACCATTCGTTTTATACAGCTAGCGGAAGTGCCTGTAGCCATTTCCGTCGAGTACTCGGAGTGCGTAGCAACACTCTTATAAACTCAAATTCCGGGTGGCAATCTTGGATGGCTATGAATAGTTCACCCAAGCCGAAAATTGTATCTTACATGGCAATAACAGTTCACAAGTCACTTAAAAATGAATGTAATTCGTGACATCCAAAATCAGGAAAATGCGTACCCGTCCTTTGGGTATTCCCCCTTTGAAATTTGCGTTTTTCAGGCAAGAAGGACATTCGTTTGCAAACAGGTTGCAATGCACCGTAAGCATGTTTCGAAACGCCACGTCTTTCGAGACGACCGTGCCTACACTTTAATTCACAAGGCCTATGCATTGAGGCTAGAGAACAACCTGCTACGACAGACAGCCCTGGCTCCACGGATGACGCGAGCAGCAGACACTATCTAGCCATGAGTTCTTTTTGTCTGCACTCTTCATGAAACAATAATAATGAGGTGCGGCCACGGTAAGGCCAATAGCCCATGCCAAATAGAAAGGTATAAACTGTAAACCTCTGATTAAGTCAAGAACATTTGGATGTTGCAACGCGAGATTCCGACAATAGACGCATCACTCTAAAGAATGCTTCGGCTGCATTATGCAGTCAAGCCTTCAACATATGTTATACAAAACACTCGTACATCGATCGTTCTTTCACCTGCATGTAGAACACTTTCGCGTCGTAGAACTGACTCCTTTGTTCGCGCGTCTCCAATATTGTAGGTATAATTTGTCGTCTTCAACTACACCGCCAAGAACGCACATCGTCGGAACTCCACGACAGGCTGGGTCTTTAATCGAGCAAAGGAATACCTAAAACATAAGACGGTAGAGCGGATGAACAAGCCTCGACCTTGAGTCGAACGATCATTCAGGGAAGCTCGGCGAAATCTACATGGGTACATCGCTGATCTCTGATGAGTTATTGGTCGGGGTTTCGTGTCATATCTCATCGAACATGGGCTCCGTCCAGAAATCGGCCTTTTCTCATTAAACACATAGATTATTTTTCATTTTTCATAAGATTTAACCCAGATAGTGGTGTATCCAGACAGATTTTTTCCGTCGGAGACCGTACTGCACGTCAAAACTTTGACGTACAGTCAGGACAATCGATGTATTCGCCACCAACTCTTGGCCTTCGCAGCTACAGGAAACCATCAACGAAGCGGAATCTGACTGGAGTTTGAACTGTCGGTCAGAATTAACTTGTTGGCAATCAGATTTCAGTGCTTGACAGTAGTCAGGCACAGTCAGCGGTCCACTTGAAATTGACGACAGGGTACATTGATGAATTTTTCATTCGAACCCTCTTTTTTGCTTAGTCATCCGTTCTTGGGTTTTGTCGACAATACAGCCATCTCATTATAAACCTTCAGGAGCGCTAGTACCAATGTTTCTTAAACATTTACTGACGCTGCATCAGGAGAGATCAAACGCTGTTTGTAGAAGCGTGGAACACCACCTCATGCAATGGCATTTCATACCGCTGGGGAGACGCCATAAAAAAATTAGGCTATAGTTAATGAAAGAGGAGGTTGCAACTTGTGGCCTACAGGCGCCATGCATATCGTGCGCGAAACTTGCGTATAGGCCGCATCTTATCAGCAAGTTTTTTCAGCCCAGTCGGCCGCATTGTACTGAAATAAAGCCTTATGAGTTTTTTGGTACTGCAAACTTGGCTGCGCGTAATACGCACCTTCCAGCAGTTGTGACTAAAATGGTTTTGTTTCCTGTTAAGTATATATATAGATAATGTGGGATGTAAAAAATTAAGCAGTTAGTGTTCCTTTAGACTCCTCCACAGTTGTGGGTCTGATTAAGGCGCGAGAACACCAAAACAGCAACTAGAAAAATATATTTTAAAAATAGTATCTTACATTTTGCACTGGAAGGCTGAAACACTTCTTGAAAAAAGCGGGTGAGGCGGCATGAATTTTTGGCGTATTTTCAAACCGTAAGTTTGAATATCACGTTCGTTTTCTCCGAAGATTAACTGAAACGTAAAAAAAAACAAAAAACGAAAACTTTGATAAGTCGTTACGCCATACTAGGATCTTGGGGTTGCCAAGCGCGCGGTCACCAAGAGGCGTAGGCGCGTAATCAGGTCATATCCCCGCCGTAGTACCAGCCGTGACGAACTCTATCTGACCTTTTGTTGTAGAAATAGCAAGAGTGCGCGTGCATAGCTTCGATAGGGCGCTGAAAATGCACGAAAAGCGAGAGCGATTCCGAAGTACTCCTAGACATGCACGTTCACGGCGAGGAGGCTACGAGCGGCGCCTTGAAGATTACTTTGTCGAATGTCCGTGTACCACGTTGCCCAAATAATCTCGAAATTTGTGACCCTGGAGGCGAAATGCAAACGCGTTGAAGTGTTTTTCTCAAATGCAAGACCGCTTCGAAGTTTTCCCTTTTAAGAAGCGTGTTTTGAAAAACACAAATGCGAACAGCGAGATCGGCCCAGATTAGAAGACGGCTCCAAGAAACAAATAAGAAGCTTTAAAAAAGCGAACGTATGCGAGGCGAGCGGCTTAGTGAAACATCCTAATCTGAATACCGAAGCGCGTCATTTCATTGGCAAGTGAACCTCGCCAGCTTCTCAATTAATAGCGTCATCGCGATGTTGGCGCTCCTTGGAAAACACTCCTAGGTTCTTTTCGATGGCTAGTCGCCGCCTGTCATTACGCACCGGCCATGGAACACAGGAACTTCCGTAGTGCTGGGAAGCTAAACATCACTCACTGATCGAGAAAACACTTGTAAACTAAAGAGAATTCTCACTTTTACAATGTTCATAAAGGTGCCATGCTATTCGCTACGACTCAATGTGGACAAAGGTTAGATTTGTGATTATTTTCCGACAAAGAAAAAAATCACGCACGTTTCACAAGGAATGCGCAGGAGTACTCAAAAGTGGGCTGGTTGCTCTACTTTCGATTTGACCCCAGACGCCCCCTGAGGCGACTAATTTCCGGCTGTATAAATACACACAACAACTTGCTTGTTTTGCTCTACGCTTCGACTTGAAACCGGAAGGCTCATGGACACCAGCGCCAGTTGTACCTCTAGCGTACATTATAATAACTCTATGGTGTCTTCCCGGAAAGGAGTTTCATTTTTTCTCAATCACCCTATTTTCGGAGATGCCTGGAAAGCCATCTCCAAACACATCCTGTATTTACTTGTTTGAACATTTATTTAGAGATCAGCTGGTCGTATGAGTGTTCTGGTGAATCCCATTATAGAAGTGACCGCTGTAGTAAAAGTTTTCATTAGCATGATTTTGCATTATTCGCTTCCTTCCCTTCAGCGCCTCGGTTTTCATTGATGTTGGAAGCCTTTTTTGCTTGTGATATATACCTGACATTTAATTCGTTCCTTGTCTCTTTTATCGCCTCATTTGCATGGAAAGTGCTTTTATTAACCCCCAATCAAAACTACAATTTTCTGTCCGGCGTTTTAATCTATTTATTTTGATCTACCTCAAAAGTCGAAGGGATAAGTATTCAGGTCATAAATGCATATTTTATTGTGTTAGATTTTGTTTATGTGATGCGTGCTTAATGGTATTTATGATAATCATTTCAATATATTTTCCTAGATCTTTCAAAAGCGCCAGTTTAGAAGGGCCGGGGTGCATGAATTCCTGGGTTCATACTCACCTTCACGTGGTTTTATCTAGATTCCGTATAAAGAGCCTTTTCTTAATGCAATATTGCTGCAGTTGATATATTCTCTTTCAGGGTGAACATTAATGTAAGAAATGTGCATTTTATATAATAATTCCTGTTTAGTTCATAACGTATGACAGCTATCCGCACAAAAATTTCTATGGTAACATATAAACGCAAGGACTTTTTTGTATTGATATAAACCGCTGAGTATTTCTGGAAATTTTCCATCCGTCAGCCACTAAGAACTTTTCCTCTTTTTTTTCTAACAGAGATAAAATTTCACATATGTTAACACAATGGAAAATTTAGCGCACTTGCGCTAATAATATATATTAAACAATTGCGCGTTGCTTATTCTCATAGATTTGCATTCTTCCCCTGCCATCATTTTGGGTGTCACAAATTATTTTTTGTGTATATTATATAAGTTAGAAATGTGCAAATATACAAAGTCAGCAAAGATGTGGTATTTCATGTATATTAGTTACCGTAATCGTAACTGCAAGATTAGCCTATTTTATGTGTTAGTTTTACACAAATATTCCGATTTTATCAGATCGCACTAAAATGATCATGGCCAGGACTTTTATATTCATCTTCTTGTTTTCAACACAACTTTGACGCGAGCATAGTGTATTCCGCGAAGATTAATTACACTATTATTACATTGTTTATTAAAGAAAATTGTATATAGATAAAATAATGTATTTATTATTCTATAATAAATTTAAAACAAAAACAAAACAATAGATACACTTTAGCTTTCCTTGCATTTTTTGCTTTAAGTTTAAAAAAGTAATCTAAAACATTATCTAAGTGTTTGACAGATTGCGTGGAGTGTATGCAAATGGAAACTTTTGAAAGATGATTTCGCAGTATGAAAATTTTGGTTCACGTACCACTTAATTTATTATTAACAATATAACAAGCATGGCCTATTGAATTCATCTTATGCGCTTTATAGTAGCCCCAGTGATTCGATACACACTTGTGTCTAGCTGCTCTAAACAGCTAAAAGTTACCAATCATATGTCTTGAAGAGTGAAGTTCAAGCCGCGCCGATACATCGTTGAAACCACATATATACAGGGTGTTTCACGAAGGTGGACAAATTCGATATTGGGAAACTACTCGTCGCAACAAAAAAGGGCTTGTGTCCTTTGGTCCTGGGCCAAGGGCCTATTTAGGAAAATTATTAAAGTCCGGGATAATCAAATTGTTAATTATTTTCGCGTAATTGACTTTTTAATATTGTGTTTAAGGGCATAGTTTCAAATAGATAATTGCTCAGCGTCATCGAAAAACCCTAAATCAACAAATTTAAGAACGATAGAAGGCACGCGAAGCATTTTACGGCTTTCGCAGAAAAACCGTACAATTCGAAGGGTTTTTGCTTCGGTTTGCTATCAGGCGCATCTCCGCCCCGGCAGTACCGCGCTCCGTGGAGAAATAGTGCAACTAGCCTCTGCCTGCGTCGCGCGATGACAGCGCAGAAGAGGTTGGATGCACTATATCTCCAAGCGGGCGCCAGGCTGCCAGGGCGGAGATGCGCTCCGATAGCAAACCGAAACTTAAAAACCCCTTCGAATTTGTACGGTTTTTAAGTTTCGGTACAGATGGCGTTGATGTTAACATAAGATTATTCGCTGACGATTGTATCATATATCAAGAAATTAAGAACCAAGATGATCACATCCTACTAAACAAATCTCTTGAAAAGATTTCCGACTGGTGCGATGACTGGCAAATGGTGCTTAACAAAGAAAAAACAGTCTCCATGAGTTTGACGAGAAAGAAAAAGAATGTCTCCCAGTTTCAATATAGCCTTAAAGATGAACCTTTGCATAGAGTCACCGAGTATAAGTACCTAGGAGTCTTGATAACATCTGATCTTAACTGGAACGCACACGTTAAATATGTATTTAATAAAGCTCTCACGAAATTATTCTTTCTGAAGAGAACCTTAAAATGTTCGTCCTGTGAAACAAAACTCCTTGCATATAAAACCCTTATACGTCCAGTGCTTGAATACGCAAATATTGCCTGGTTCCCTCACACGAAGATAAACATAAACACACTTGAAAGCCTTCAGAGAAAGGCAATTAGGTTTGTTTATCACAAGTATGGTCGTTTTGACTCCCCCACAGAGCTTCTGAAAAGAGCAGGTTTACAGACCATTACTGACCGCGCAACATTAAATCGTCTGAAATTTCTCTACCTTCTTTTACAAGGCGCCTTTAAGATTGACTCATCCAAGTACGTTCAATTGTCTAACACAAGACCGACTAGACACAAGCACAGCCATACACTTGTTGACTATTCGTTTCATAATAACACTTTTAAACACTCATTTTTTCCCTCTGCCATTAGAATCTGGAATAGCCTTGATCCACACGTGTTCAGTCACGGCACTGTTGAATCATTTATCAATGCAGTCGAAGATGAACTTTTTTCGTAATTATTAGATGTTTTGAATGACGAGAAGTGTTGTTCATTCGTTGTTAAATGCCTCACATGTATCTTTTTATTATGTACCAATGCCTGCAATAATCCCTTCGGGGATTGGCAGTATTTTGAAACAAATAAATAAATATAACCCATAAATCCACAATCAGCGTTTGCTCTTTTTAGCATATTTAGAGGCTTAAAACTCAAAACTAGTGCATCTACCTCTAACGGAATGTATGCTGGCTAAAAGAAGGTGTAGAAAAAACGCGACGCGAAAAAAAGTTAAAAACTTATTTTTTCTACAGCGTGCTCAAATTGAACAAAAAGTGAAAACCTTCTTTGTTTCATAATTTATTTCTCAGTACTCGTACGTGATAAAGACACAAACTTTGCTTAATTTGGAAGGCAATGAAAGGTTCTACACGTGGTATTATTTTAAAAACAATACTAAACATAGTCGACTAAAAAAAAATCCGCAGTTTAGGTCACAGTTGTTCGCGGAGGCATGTTTGGGGATTTTTACAAAGATTGGATCGACGAATAATAAATAGTAGTTGGAATGTCGTTTTACCGACTTGCATATATATCACAATAAAAAAATATCGAAGCTCTCTTTTGAATACTTTGAGATTGAGAGTGGTTCAAAAACGCCACACACGACAATCGTCAAAACCCACCATCGGCATTTGCTCTTTTTTAGCATATTTAGAGGCTTAAAACTCAAAACCAGTGCAAATACCTCTAACGGAATGTATTCTGGCTAAAAGAAGGGTGTAAAAAGAACGCGACGCAAAAAAAAAATAAAATATGTTTTTTTTTATACAGCGTGCTGAAATTGAACGAAAAGTGAAAACCTTCTCTGTTTCATAATTTATTTCTCAGTACTCGTACATGATAAAAACACAAACTTTGCTTAATTTGGAAGGCAATGAAAGGTTCTACACGTGGTATTATTTTAAAAGCGATACTAAACATAGTCGACTCAAAAACAAAATCCGCAATTTAGGTCACAGTTGTTCGCGGAGGCATGTTTGGGGATTTTTACAAAGATTGGAGCGACGAATAATAAATAGTAGTTATAATGTCGTCTTACCTACTTGCATATATATCACACTAAAAAAATATAGACGCTCTCTTTTGAATACTTTGAGATTGAGAGTGATTCAAAACGCCACACACGACAATCGTCAAAACCTCGTCGTTCTTTCCCGCTTCTTTGAGATTTTTTTTCTCAGAAACTAAACATGTCAGGACATTAAAATAAAAAGGATTGTTCTTCTTGGAACATGCGCCACGAAATATAAAAATTTGAAGCAAAATAAAAAAATACGACTGCACCTCGTTGCCTGAATCCACATGAAATCGCCCATGTACAAAATAGCGCCTTTTTTTTTTGGTGGGGGGGTTATTTTTATGATATTTTTTCGCGAATTATTTTTAAACTATTAGAATTAATAATGTATTATGTGATTGTGTTTTTTTCATTAGGTGTCAATTTTTTAATAACAAAATATTAAGGCGAATTGATTCGGAAAACTTAACAAAATCCGTGCCAAATCTACTTTTCTTTTTCCAGATCGTCGTTTTTTTATAAATTGCAGGCTTTAAATTATCAGCCTGTTTTAACTTTAAGCGGAGGCGCTTCACAACACTTTGAATACCTCAGAAACTCAAAAATTTTAATTCAAGGATTTAAAGAAAATTTTATGACATTTTACTGTTTCTGTCATTCATTCTTAAGTTCATACATATAGCAGAACATTTTTTCGAGGCTAATGGGGTTCCTGGTAAAGATTATATACGCTTAGACCATCTTTTGGTGAGCTTCCTTTTCGTGGACAGGAGTCGCTTGAAATTTTACGATCTATGGGGCATATGAAATTCCTTTTACGATTTAATAGCTTAGATTGGCTCCCTGTGAAATCTGGTCAATAGATTTTTGTTTTATAAAACATACGCCACTTCCGACGAGAACGCCATTAGTTGTAGATATTCGTAAAATCGCTTCTTCGCCAGCCAATGAATTGAGGAGGCGCTACCAGCAAGAGGCTGCTGTGGCGGTGCCACTATTGCAATGATCACCAAAGCTTGAGATGTAAAAAGTCAGCAAAATCCGCTTAATATAGCGGGCGATGCATCGCCTTACATATTTGGCAAAATTATCTGTAAGACGCTTTTTTTGTAACGCTGTAAAATTCCAAGTCCTTCTGCAAATTATTTGTTCAATGCTAAAAGAGCATTAGAGGCAAGCTTCCCGTTATTCACAACGCGCATTTTGTCCAATCGCATTTTGCGAGGCGGCATGCATGCGTGAGCAAAGTGAAACATTATTTGTCCTTTGGTGAGGAAGTCGATGGTGTTTCTACGAGGTATTGTTAGCAAAGAATGCCTGAGCAAGAGAAACAATGTTTGTAGCATATTTCTTGACAATGTTTCATCTGTTTCGGCAGCAAGATACGAAATGTTCTTTCTAATTTTCGTTTCTGACTTTGATGGTCTTTCATGTTATGAGTTGATATACCATTACATTAACGCGACCTATGGATATTTACTTAGATATTTCATAACGTTACGTGAAAGGGCTGCAGAAAACAAGCTATAGTGCTTATATTTTGACCATGGTGAAGGAAGTTGCGTGATGCCAATCTAAATATGTCGCTAAAATCACCTTTGGAGCATCAAAATAAAAATATTTATACGTGCAAGCATTTATTCTTTGTTACTTTCAACAGAAGTATATAACCATGGAGTACTGAAGATCTTAGGGATTTCCAGTTTGACATTGAATACCTAAGTTTTACTTTTTAATGTATCAATATATGACCTCCACAAATTGATATTTGTAAGTCCTCCGGTAAATGGTGTGGGCAACCTGGGTATTCAAGGCGTTGGACAAGGTTGCCCGCATTGCCAAATTGTCCGTGGCCATTTACTTCGCGAGGAGGCCAAGTGCACTTTGCCACGCGAGCAGCGCTCCGACGCTGATAAAATGCCGTCGCAGCGTATGCACGAAGGCTTTTTTGCGCCGTGGCACGTGGTGATCAGAGTCAATAACCACGTGTTGTTGAACTGGTTCGTTGTGTCATTCCCCGAGAAGGGCAGCAGCAAGAGAAATCTTACAACGTTTGCACGTTTACGATTATTTTATGACGCATTAACGCCGATTTTTTCGCAAGAAAACAAAAACAAAAAAACAGGTACAATGACAAAGCAAACAAAACCAAGGGTGCGACGGCGCTCGACCTCAGGCATCATCCTCGTCATATGTGGTGTTTGGTGTTCCTAGGTTATGTCAGGCAAGTTGTCGCCCCATACAAAGTGTATATGGCAACAACTATGCATTCATCCCTAACCCATCCTTAAAGGGGGACGATAACCACATCTGCGACCCATGAGCGGGTCCTCGCTTTCGAAAACTCGTGTCACATGAATTGGTCACAGCCGACTTTTCACGGACCAGCGAGCGTTTAGACCTCTCTGAAGTTTCCCAAACTTTGGAGACGTTCAGTCGCTAACGTGTTCTTTCAGCGTGCGGCCTTGGCATCCTGGGTGCTCGTGTTCTAGAATTTTGGCCGACGTCGGAGTCGGAGAAGCTGGCGAGATTAGAGATGACGCGAACTTTTTTCGAAACTCAGGTTCTACTTGTACGGTGAACCTTCGATCTTTCGGAAATGTTTGACAAAGTTCGATGAAGTTCGACTGCTCAAACTGTGTTGCCTTACTTGTACTCGCAAACATTCTCAAGTTGCCAACAATTTTCTATACAGTGGGGTGTTTGAATTTCAGAAAATGATTAAAAACAGTTACACAATATATAGGTAACTTAGTGAAAGTTAATAATTTATTTAGTTTGTTAAATGCTGCAACCCTGCTCTATTGAACAGTGGAGGGTTTCAATTTTAGCTTTTTTATACACTTATTGTAGGCCTAATAGGCGGTATTCATTTGGTTCTTTTTAGGTTCTTATTGCATATTTTATGTGAACTTCTATATTTCACGTGATCTTCTACTCCATACCTGTCATAGCCCCTATGAAAGGTGAACGGTATTAAAAAATAAATTAATAAACATAGTGTTCGAGACCAGCTTGTTTTTAATTCGTGTACCTGCGCCAAATAGCCGAACCTGCTTCGAAACTACTGCAGAACTTCTAGCTGGAAGTTCGCGAAACTTAAGCTCGGCTCATTTCAAACCCCCGCAATTTCGCGACATTCCTGGTCGAGATTACGCCCTGCTTCGCTTCACGGCAGAGGTGGATGCCGATTCCCTCTGTGCGTAAATATGGCCGTCGGGTAGAAACTCGCTCGGGCGTCCTAACGCTTCGTCTTCCGGAATTCTTCATCCGCGTAATATTAGGGCCGCCCTTTCAAAACGACACTTCGTTTATTCACGTTTCGGCTTGGATGTTTGACTTTTTCTTTCTCGCTTTCTTCTTTGTGCGTTTTGTTCCTTGAAAGGAAAAAAAATGAAGGAGAAATGAATATGTTGTTGATTAGAAAATGTGCTTTTTTATTTATTGATACTACTATCTCCTTCGGGAGATGTGGTTGGAGGGTACTATAATGTTTTTATAAAGGTATACATTTCTAGTCATTTTATGCACACGAGAACAAGACAATCAATGTCATCATTAAACAGTATAGAATTAAAAATTAAGCAAAAAGAGAAAAAAGCTATAAACCGTCAGTCGCAGGAGTTGCAAAAACTGCGGAGGTTAGCAGTGAGTGATTTTTGAGATGAAGCATTAATTATATGACTGGGTAGGGCATTCCAGTCATGAATGGTCCTTGGAAAAAATGATAACTTAAATACATTGACCCTACAGCTGTATTCTTGTAATAAACTAAAATGAAAATTTTCGCGCGGGGTAATTATGAAGAGCAGGTGAAATATATGTAGAGATGTCAATATTAAATCTGTTGTTTAATAAGTCGAGTAAAAATTGTAATCTTTGAAACATGCGTTTGTGGTTTAATGAACTAATGCTAGAACACACATATAATTCTGAAACCGTGTATTGTCTTTGAAATTTATGGTATATAAAACGCAAGCCTTTTCTTTGAATGGATTCAAGTAAATTTCTGTTGTTTTTAGTACATGGGTCCCAGACAACGGATGCATATTCTAATATAGGCAGATCAAACGTTTCTGTAGGCTGTCAATTTTACGTCGGATGAGGTTTGCTTTAAATTTCACCGGAGAAACCAGAGCCCCGTTAGTTCCTTGCGCACTATGTACCTAAAATGGGTGTTCCAACGCAGGTCATTTCAAATGATTACACCGAGGTATTGTAGGAAGTCACTTCGGCAAGACAGTATTGTTAATTGAATAATTATAGGAAAGAAAACTAGTTTTGCGGGTTATATGCATTCGAACACATTTGTTGACATTTAGTGAAATCTGCCACGAGTCACACCAATCGTGTATCTTGGATAAGCAGCTGTTAAGTAAAGTGTGGTCACTAACATCATTTACCTCAGTGAGGATAACAACATTGTCCGCAAATAAACGTGCTTGCACGGGAATGTTGGCAGATGATTTCGTTTATAAAAATTAAAAAAAAGTAAAGGCCCAAGGACTGAGCCCTAGTGAAACGCCCGATAACAGAGGGACCAGCGAGGATCCACTAGATTTTATCTGAACCTACTATTTTCTTTCTAGCAAGTAAGTTTCAAGCCAGAAGTAGATGTTATCATTTCGCATGATTGATTTAAGTTTTGAGAAGCAGTTTACAGTGTGACACTCTGTCAAAAGCTTTAGCGAGATGAAGGAAAATCACATCAACCTGTTTAGAACGATTTCCATATTTCAGCGAAATCATGGACGGCTTCAAGTAATTGTGTCGTGGTGGAAAGGCCATGACGAAAACCATGTTGATTCACGTTAAAAAAAGTATTGATTCTCTAGATACGCTGCCAAATGTTTAAAAACAACGTTCCCGCAAGATCTGTCACAGCTTGTGCCTTTAATTATACGTCATTCTTTCGAAACTCGTAGTGTCTAAAAGACATCACAAAAAAAAGAAGAACATTATCGCTGCAACAAAAGTTAGTTACTTTAAATCCTCGACACTCCAGGCCACCCATTGAGTGTAGAAGTGCTTTACTAGCTCTCTTCAGTAGATCAGTGGAAGCAATTAAAAGTCGACTTGAAAGCGGGGGACTCGACTTTCATGCAAGGAAGGAACGGAGAGAAATAAAGAGTTTGAGTTTGAGTTTGAGTTTGAGTTTGAGTTTGAATGTAACATAAGCCACTTGACCGAACTCACCTTCTAGAGTCCCTCATGGAGACGGAGGATACGATGGGAGGGAAACGTGAAGGTGAGGGCGTTTTCCTTTCTATTAAGTCGTCTGACCTCGAAGTCGCAGGATTCCTGCGCTACCTGCCATGCAGTTGTAATGAACACCTTAATGAAGGTATACCTTTTCCGTTATAGCTTAATGAGTGGGGACACTCTAGAAGAGCGCCGAGCTATATCATGCGAAGCATTATAGGTCGATAATGACCGGAGTTCATGTTTACATCAATTACATATGAAGTGCCTACTGTGAAACATGACCTGCTCTCTGAAAACTTCAGTGGGTTCACTTTCCCACAAAGCATTTGGGAGAGACAGTGGCTGCACTCTGTGGAGAGAGCTTGGTAACGGACAAGCCTTAAAAATATAATTAGACAAAAGGAAGAAACTGTTCGCGCTGTGACACTAAACGTGACGTTTCATAGTGCTTACATCATGCTCAGTATTACTGGGCAGACTTTTTTTTAGATCTAAACATATACTAGGCATCGTCATTTCCCGAGCTCCCGCAGTAGATTGAAGCGATTAAATCTACAAGGTTATTTGCGGGATTGCAGACGCAATGGAATTTTAGTGTGTACGGCGACCAAGTAGTGATCCAAAATGCGTGATTTGTGGACCGCAACGGAATCACGGAGTACGCCAATCAAAAGGACAAGATAGAACACTTGCATAGAACGAGCCATGAGGAAGCAGCCAAGTTTGTCCTTACTGCCTGGCCTCTCCCCCCCCCCTCGAATTTTACATGTGTAAAAGTTGATGAATGGGGCAAAGGAGGAGAAAGTGTGTGTGTGTGCGTGTGTGTGTGTGTGTGTGTGTGTGTGTGTGTGTGTGTGTGTGTGTGTGTGTGTGTGTGTGTGTGTGTGTGTGTGTGTGTGTGTGTGTGTGTGTGTGTGTGTGTGTGTGTGTGTGTGTGTGTGTGTGTGTGTGTGTGTGTGTGGGGGGGGTCTAAAACATCTATCGCTGACCCTTCTCCCGCTCTGGAAACATCTGTATATCCACCCCTTTGACCACACGCCCCTTCGCGATATCTATGATGCCTTTTGAATGGCAAACGTGCTCCCTCTTGCGTCCCGATGCGCGAACAACATGTTTTAGAGCGCAGCTATTAGGCGCCCGTTCCCGG
Source organism: Ixodes ricinus (assembly GCA_037355805.1). Taxonomy (NCBI): domain Eukaryota; kingdom Metazoa; phylum Arthropoda; class Arachnida; order Ixodida; family Ixodidae; genus Ixodes; species Ixodes ricinus. Next base: position 5,066 of record JAZHYW010067297.1, on the reverse strand, counting down.
GTTTTGCGGTGTCGCCGTCGAAGTAACCGGCCCGCTAAATTTAGCGGGAAATTGAATTGGCGTTGCGGTCAAGTGACGTAAATTTTCTTGCTAAATTTAGCGGGGAAAATGACGTCACATCATTTTGTGTGACGTCACCCATGAACAAATTAAGTCTCTTCGCTAGATTTAGCGGGAAAATTGGCGCCGCGTGACCTCAACACCAATTCCAGTTTCCCCCCGCTAAATTTAGCGGCGGAAACAACGTCACATGACTTCGTGTGAAGTCACCCATGAACAAATTCAGTTTCTCCGCTAGATTTAGCAGAAAACCCTGACGTCACGTGACCTAAACACCAATCTGATTTGTAAGGAGGAGGAGGGGCGATATCCTCCCCTCCAGACCCTCCCCTCCTCCTCCTCAAGATCTGCGCTCTAATTTCGCGTTACTGAGATTTGCAAACGTCTTTCGTTTATTTATTTTTTACCCTTTTCGCCATACAGTGTTTGACAGCATAATTAAATAAAAGCTGAATAATTTTTTTTAAATCTGGGTTAGAAGTGAATTTCTATAGCTTTTTGTCCAGTAAATTCCGTTGGAACACTTATCTTGGGCAGAAGTAAAAGTAAACCGCATTTATAAAAGAAAAAAAAATACGTGCAACGATTGCCGCCGGGCATGGGTAGGACGTCTCTGCCGCCTGTTATCTCTCTGGAGCGTCGTGACGTCATCGACAGCGTCTCCGGGCAAGCTTAGAGACGAGCAAGGGACATCTAACCCCGCTGATGACGTCACTTTTGGATTTTTTTCTCTCCGCTTTCGCGCTTTCCTACAGTCGGCGCGCCGCAACAGGGTTGTCTACGTCGAAATGTTTAATGGGCGATTAAGACGCTTCTACTAATAAGGTCCAAAGAAAACTTAAGAAACAATTTTAAAGCGCGTCTGCGTTACAACGTTTATTGTGTGTTCGAATTCGAAAGGACCCCTTCAGCTTTCCTTTAGGGAAGCGTGGGACGTGGCGAGTCCCGAGAATTCGTTACCGCTCAGCAGCCCATGAAAATCAGGCATCAAGAGATCAGGACACCCAACATCCCTAAGCAAGAAGCACGGACATTCAACTCACCTGTAATCAGTTTTGGTCAACACTAGCGCATTTGTCGACACCGACTGATATATGATATTACTTTCGTCGAGGGTCTGTAGTAAATTCTTCATCACTTTGTATTCTGAACATTTTGTATCACCCTACAACAATTACGGTTGAAATTAGGGGTATCGCAAATAAAGAAATAATAATAAAAAAACATAATAAGCCACTCCCTGCGTGTCCTAAGCTCCTAGTGACTATGCGGAGAGGAAGTCGTCTGCTTTTCTGAGAATACTGTTCTTTTCTGGGAATACTGTTCCGTGATATCAGGACTATTGAAAGGCCACCGATTGCTTTTACTTGACATTCTGATTGGTTTACGACAGTTTGCGTATGGTTAGCTTGCTTTTGAACAGTCAGTCATGTTTAAACAACTTTTTTGCTGTGCCCATTTCTAACGCAGAATTCTTTCTATGTATGTATAAACTACAGATTGCATGCCATAAGATTTGTTAGTTTTTTATCATTTTTGGTAAGTTTATAACATGTCGCCACCAGGAAGCGCCGCTGCGCTTAGGACAGTATATTCCATGGTACGATTTTCTTGACGCGAATTTTGAATTATTTTGTTAAGTTTGTCATGTCGTTATCGGATAATAAAAATCTCCTCTATACAGATATACCATGTAATATTTCGTAAGGTAGCTCACCTCATGACACAAAATTGCGATGGTGTACAAAAGGAAATAGGGCAACTCTTGGGAATGTAAAAAAAAAATTATAAAGTAAAAACAAATCGTAGACTTAGGTTCTCGTATAGTACATGTTGACGCTTGCTGCCATAAACCGCACAATAATCTGATATTAATTTCATATAACTTCCTGTCACGAATCTAATGATAATATAAAATCTAGGTTTTGTTTTAGTTGCTGTTTGTAATTTTGTGATTATTCCCATGTTACAAATGTGCGTACAATGGAATCACAGTGTATTACCAATATATTCACAACTTTTTAATAATGTGTTTAGAAGGTATCCACATTGTTCGTAATGCTAGGGTCACTGACTGCTTCAGATACGAGGTGCGTGGCATAATGCAATATGTTCACTCTTCCCTCTTCGTGATTGGTTCTTGAGCATTTTTATCAGTTAACGTCGCAACCTTATTGGCTGCGGAGTAATAATTAGATGCCAACGCCGGGCTCTGATTGCCTCTGACTGGAAGGATAGTGGGTAGACCTCAACACTAGCTTCCTTGAGGTCTACCAACTATCGTCCAATCAGAACCAATCAGAGGTTGGCGTTCTGACGTCACTCACATCCCGTGTGCAAGAAACAGACGAACTGGCGATCCGCATAGCGTCGTAATATATGTATGACGTACCACCTTAATTCGAAACAAATTTCTTTTTAAAAGGTCGTGAAAAGGTAAAATAATGCGGTGCGTGCAGGTAGAGTTATACGGTCAGGAGGACAGAATACAGGGAGGGGGATAATCACCACGATAATTCGAATAAACAGCTAAGATTTGTTATTTAACGTTTTCATTTGTGAAAATGAACATAAGGTTTCAATTAGAAACTTGTCGAGCGTCATTCAAAACCCCTGAATGTAGTAATGCTGAGCACACGTTCGGTTGGTTCTTGTGCGAAAGGTTTCGGTGACGTCAGAACGACACCGAGCTCTGATTGGCTGATTTAAAAAAATAGTAGGTAGGCCTCAAGGCATCTAGCATTGAGGTCTACCCACTATCCTTTCAACGAAAGCCAATCAGAGCACGGCGTCGTACTGACGTCACCGTAACTGCCTTGCTAGAAGCAGACGACTTGCTCTTTGCATATTTGGAAATATTTGAAGCACGTGGTAAGCGCGAGGGTGAGCTAACGTTTTCCACTCCTGCAGCGGGTGCAACGGGCGCTACGCTGGCGGTTCAAATTCCAGACTTGTGCCTATCTCAAATACTCTACTCAAGATACTGTATTTCAAATACTTTTTGAAGTATCTTGGTATCTTGCAAATACTTTTGATCGAGAGTATTTGATACTCTATCTTAATTACATTTCTGAGTATCTTGTACTCATTATCTCAAATACATTTTTGACATTCCGCCATTTTCCGAGTTTTTCGGTATGAAGTGGCGTGGGCGTGGCACGAGCAAACGTGAACATTCTTTCGAGCAACCAAATCCTGTTGCTAGCTCCGATTAGCTACGGTGACTTTGGTTGAGCTCGTGAAAACAAAAACATCGCTTTTTTGCCGATTGTGACTCATATTTCAGCCCAAAGTTCGTACAATGAAGGTTTTCCCCTCGCCTTCCCAAAGGCGCCTTTTGTTTCCTAGAGTTTCCCCCGAAAAATCCTCAAACAAAAGGGGTGGTTTTACGGAAGTTAGGATTGCCACACTGAGGCGCAACGCAGACCGGGAAACGACCTACGACAACAATGCAGACTTGAGTGTCAAGAAAATAACAAATAAAAGAAAATGGACAGTGAAACAAAAAAATTTATGTTTTGTTTGTTGTATATTTGACCCCGCTACGGCAAAACGTCTAGGCTTTCTTTTGTTTATTTTCTTTTGTCGTCAGTCCGTCACTTATTGCTCTCGCGAACACTGTCTGTAAGCGAACATTGATAAGCAGAGAACAGGACAGGAAACGAACTAAAAGCTGGATGACCTCTCAAAATCCCAACAAAGCGTCCCCCAACGCTGAGGGCCTTTCTGAACGCAACCTACTTGAAGAAGGTGCGACCACTGCCGTGGCTATTATGTGGGTTCTCTTTGTTATCCATTCACTCATATCCGTATCCCAAGTTCGTTTATAGTGAACTCCCCATATAGGGAATATGGATTGTAGTTAAACGATGCGTCTAAGGTGCGCCGCAGGACGTGATATTCAGCGATGTCACTATAGCTAAAGCGACCTCTTTATTTCTGTCCCAGAAATGTTTTGTAACATGTATCAGTGATATTGCCACGCGCGTCGCCGAGCGAGCGCGAGGCCGAATGGTTACCGCGCTTGGCTCTCGCGCGGAGCCTCCGGGTTCGATTCCAGAGAGCGGACTCCTCTTTTATTTATTCTTTCAACTTGACATTCTCGTAAGTTCGAGAACCTTGTCGTGTGATCGAGTTACGAATGTTCTACGCGCGGAACGTTCTACGCCGAATGTTCCAGAAACCCACGCGGGTACAAAAGGTGCTCCGCGTGGCGGTAGCGAAAGCTTGCGCTGGGAACCTCCTTGGTTCGATCCCCACCGCCCCCGCCCGTTTCGATCTGGATGAGTTTCGTACCGGCACGCGTTCGTGTAATCACTACTGCGTGATGCACGTTAAAAGCCCCAGGTTAGCGGTTGTACTGCACTGGCTAAATTTCTCATCTACAGCTAAGCGACCGGTCACCCGTTGAGGCGTACCAACATCAAGGCTGTATAAACATACAAAAGCAAGCCAATTTTTTTTTTTTGGTCCGGAGTTAGTTTTGTTTTAGCGCTCGATCCTGCTGTTTCGCCGACATCGACGCGCTGCGACGCTAGCCTTTCTCTATTTTGTTTTGGGCACAAGTTCGCCCCATTAAACGTTTAGTTTCTTCAGTTATTCGCCGCCTCATCATTTGTCATTCGTGACAATATTCTGCTCCTTATAGTTGGACTGCATAAAATAGCCCTACAATGTTTTTTTCTTTGCCGTTTTGTGTTGTTGCGCGCTAATAAACCATTCTGGTAAACCAGATTTGCGCAACTGTATAATTGTCGTTGTCACTGACGTCGATACAAATTACGCAATGCGGAAGTATCTTCAAAAGTAATTGAATTACATTTCTAAGTATTTGTATCCTACTCAAGATACTTTACAGTGAAAGTAACTTGAGTAGTATTTTAAATACTTTATGAAGCAGGTATTTAGTAACTTAACTTAAATACTTTTATCGAGTATTTTGTCCAACACTGGTTCAAACACGTGGACGCAATGATTATCATCGGCGTTTCCGGAACACCAGCGTT
>JAZHYW010067295.1:0-12441 GCA_037355805.1 Ixodes ricinus | reverse complement strand
TATTTATTTTATTTATTTACAATACTGTGAACCTTACGGTCAACACAGGAGAGAAAATAAGTTGTACAAGCCAAGCAAAATTCATTCACACTCAAGTGAACACTTATGCACATGCAGGGGTGCGGTCACACCCTGCACATCTGAATATGTATTCCGCACACATACATTATTCAGTTAAAAAATTCGCGCAATGATAATTCAAATGACTTGAGATTACAGCAGCTGACGACTTCGTTTGGCAGAGCGTTCCACTCTACTATTGTCCTACAAAAGAAAGAATACTTAAATACATCACTTTTGTATTGATACGGAGCAATCGCCCTGACGTTGCTAGTCCTTTGGGAACGAGACGTTGAAGGCCGCAAGTAAAGCTGTGGATCTAGCTTTGTCATTCCAGTCGTTATGGAAAAGAGTTCTTTTAACCTTGATATTTTCCTTCGCTTTGCCAGTGAGTCAAGCTGCGCCTGTTGTCTCATTGAAGAAACAGATTCTGTACGTTTATATCTGGAGAAGATAAATCGAAGAGCCAGATTTTGTATTCTTTCTATTTGTGATTCGTGACATTTTCTATACGGGTCCCACACAGTGCTTGCATATTCTAACAATGGGCGAACATAACACATGTACGCAAGTTGTCGAACATCACTATTGGCATGTCTAAGTTGTCTTCTGAGGAATAATAACTTTTTGTAGGCTTTTGAACAAACGTAATCTATATGACTGTTCCATCGCATGGTAGAACTAAAAATAACACCTAAATATTTAAATTCGTCCACCTTTCGCAGTTGCACGCCACCTATTTTATAGGAATACTCTAAAATGTTTCGTTTATTTGTAATGCTGCAGAATACTGTTTTATCAAAGTTAATTACCATACCCCACCTTTCACACCACGAGTAAAGTTTTTCTAGAGAGGCATTTAGCAAGTCTTGGTCCTCGACTGTACGCACTTTTGAAAACAACATGCAGTCATCCGCGAATAACTTTATCTGGACAGCTGGCGGCATATCATCTGCGATATCATTTATATACAGTAAAAACAAAAGTGGACCTAATACCGACCCTTGTGGCACACCTGAATACACTGCAAGGCGGGTAGAGCATGCGTCATTGCAGTAGACGTACTGTGTTCTGTTGGTTAGATAAGACCGGACCCACAACACTATATTGCTGTTTAGACCCAGAAGGTGAAGCTTTTCAATTAATTTGTTATGAGGCACGCGGTCGAATGCTTTTGAAAAATCCATAAACACGACATCAACCTGACCCCGCTCATTTATAACAGATGAAAACTCATGCGCACACTCAATTAATTGTGTGACCGTCGATAGACCCCGTCTAAAACCGTGCTGATGTTTGTATATTAAGTTGTTTTCTTCTAAGTACTGAGTGACATGATTCGAAATAATGTGTTCCAGCAGTTTGCAGCAAGTCGACGTTAATGATATAGGACGGTAATTTTGGACTGTCATTTTGTTTCCAGATTTGTGAATGGGTATAATTTTACCACACAACCAGTCTGCTGGCAATTTCGATTGTTGAAGAGAGGCTTGAAATAGGGTTGGAGATGAACGGAAGGTTGGAGATGACTGAGGAAGAGCCCGATGCACAAGAAATAAATTGCAGAAGTGTTGTAGGGCGAGTTGGTATCATGACATGATGAACAGAACAGCGCACAAAAAGACAAGGACAGAGAAAAGAAACATGCAGGACACACAAGCGCTGACACACTGGGCCGCCAGGTTGACCAGAAGAAAGGGATTGATGAACGGAAGGTTGGAGATGACTGAGGAAGAGCCCGATGCACAAGATATAAATTGCAGAAGTGTTGTAGGGCGAGTTGGTATCATGACATGATGACCAGAACAGCGCACAAAAAGACAAGGACAGAGAAAAGGAACATGCAGGACACACAAGCGCTGACGCACTGGGCCGCCAGGTTGACCAGAAGAAAGGGATTGATGAACGGAAGGTTGGAGATGACTGAGGAAGAGCCCGATGCACAAGAAATAAATTGCAGAAGTGTTGTAGGGCGAGTTGGTATCATGACATGATGAACAGAACAGCGCACAAAACGACAAGGTCAGAGAAAAGGAACATGCAGGACACACAAGCGCTGACACACTGGGCCGCCAGGTTGACCAGTAGAAAGGGATTGATGGACGGAAGGTTGGAGATGACTGAGGAAGAGCCCGATGCACAAGAAATAAATTGCAGAAGTGTTGTAGGGCGAGTTGGTATCATGACATGATGAACAGAACAGCGCACAAAAAGACAAGGACAGAGAAAAGAAACATGCAGGACACACAAGCGCTGACACACTGGGCCGCCAGGTTGACCAGAAGAAAGGGATTGATGAACGGAAGGTTGGAGATGACTGAGGAAGAGCCCGATGCACAAGAAATAAATTGCAGAAGTGTTGTAGGGCGAGTTGGTTTCATGACATGATGAACAGAACAGCGCACAAAAAGACAAGGACAGAGAAAAGGAACATGCAGGACACACAAGCGCTGACGCACTGGGCCGCCAGGTTGACCAGAAGAAAGGGATTGATGAACGGAAGGTTGGAGATGACTGAGGAAGAGCCCGATGCACAAGAAATAAATTGCAGAAGTGTTGTAGGGCGAGTTGGTATCATGACATGATGAACAGAACAGCGCACAAAAAGACAAGGACAGAGAAAAAGAACATGCAGGACACACAAGCGCTGACACACTGGGCCGCCAGGTTGACCAGAAGAAAGGAATTGATGAAATGAAGGTTGGAGATGACTGAGGAAGAGCCCGATGCACAAGAAATAAATTGCAGAAGTGTTGTAGGGCGAGTTGGTATCACGACATGATGAACAGAACAGCGCACAAAAAGACAAGGACAGAGAAAAGGAACATGCAGGACACACAAGCGCTGACACACTGGGCCGCCAGGTTGACCAGAAGAAAGGGATTGATGAACGGAAGGTGGGAGATGACTGAGGAAGAGCCCGATGCACAAGAAATAAAGTGCAGAAGTGTTGTAGGGCGAGTTGGTATCATGACATGATGAACAGAACAGCTCACAAAAAGACAAGGACAGAGAAAAGGAACATGCAGGACACACAAGCGCTGACACACTGGGCCGCCAGGTTGACCAGAAGAAAGGTATTGATGAACGGAAGGTTGGAGATGACTGAGGAAGAGCCCGATGCACAAGAAATAAATTGCAGAAGTGTTGTAGGGCGAGTTGGTATCATGACATGATGAACAGAACAGCGCACAAAACGACAAGGTCAGAGAAAAGGAACATGCAGGACACACAAGCGCTGACACACTGGGCCGCCAGGTTAACCAGAAGAAAGGGATTGATGAACGGAAGGTTGGAGATGACTGAGGAAGAGCCCGATGCCCAAGAAATAAATTGCAGAAGTGTTGTAGGGCGAGTTGGTATCATGACATGATGAACAGAACAGCGCACAAAAAGACAAGGACAGAGAAAAGGAACATGCAGGACACACAAGCGCGGACGCACTGGGCCGCCAGGTTGACCAGAAGAAAGGGATTGATGAACGGAAGGTTGGAGATGACTGAGGAAGAGCCCGATGCACAAGAAATAAATTGCAGAAGTGTTGTAGGGCGAGTTGGTATCATGACATCATGAACAGAACAGCGCACAAAAAGACAAGGACAGAGAAAAGGAACATGCAGGACACACAAGCGCGGACGCACTGGGCCGCTAGGTTGACCAGAAGAAAGGGATTGATGAACGGAAGGTTGGAGATGATTGAGGAAGAGCCCGATGCACAAGAAATAAATTGCAGAATTGTTGTAGGGCGAGTTGGTATCATGACATGATGAACAGAACAGCGCACAAATAGACAAGGACAGAGAAAAGGAACATGCAGGACACACAAGCGCGGACGCACTGGGCCGCCAGGTTGACCAGAAGAAAGGGATTGATGAACGGAAGGTTGGAGATGACTGAGGAAGAGCCCGATGCACAAGAAATAAATTGCAGAAGTGTTGTAGGGCGAGTCTCATAAAATCCTGCTCGCATTCCATTCCAACGAGCTTTGACGGGCAAGTCTCAAGACTAAAGCGCGCAGGATACCCAAGCAAAGAGACAAAACAAAGAAACCCATCATTGTGCCATATATTAATAATTTTTCTCACGGACTGAAGAAAATAGCTAACCAATTAAACTTGGAAGTCATCTTCTCAGCTCCTAACAAACTTCGCAGCTTGTGCAAGAAAGTAAATACTCCACCAATTACAACTGTCGGCTGAAAAAAGAAGCATAAGAACACCTTTGTCCCTTGTACAGAGAAGGTGGTATACTCCTTTCCCCTCTCTTGTGGAAAACTCTACATAGGTCAGACCGGAAGGTGTCTCAACGATCGCCTTCATGAGCATAAGAACACATTCACCAACAAAAACTACGGTCATTTAGGCATTCACTGTCGAGACTGTGGCTGCTCAGTGCTACTGAGTAACTGCGCCGTGCTTGGCAAGCACCACAACCAGCTCACAAGAGAAATTATCGAGGCAGAGAACATTGCAAAACACAACGGCAGATGTGTTAGTACTCAGTCTTTAACCTTGTCACAAAAATAATTAGACTACAGCCTTACATTATTTTCAATTTAGTTCGCTTTAAATTTAGCTTCATATCGAAAGAAAAGAAAACAGACCAAAACAAACAAATTAGTCGTTAGTTGTATATACAGCAGGAGTTTAGTCTGCCAGAACATGGCGACATTGTTACCCACTGCAGATAAGCAATTTAGCCAGTGCGGTACAACCGCTATCCTGGGGTCTTTAACGTGCACCACGCAGTAGTGATATACGACCGCACGCCGGTACGATGCTCATCCAGATCGAAACGGGCAGGGTGGGGATTGAACCCAGGATCCCTGGGTTCTGCAGCGCGAGCTTTCGCTCCACGTGCTCCGAGCTGGTGTGCGCTAGCCCACTCGGACACCGATCCCCCAAGAAAACAGACCACTTATTCTGCCTGGCCGTAGCCTATAGTAGAAATAGAAGAAGTGGAGAAAGTGTAAATATACCAAGAGTTGTCAGTCAGCGCTGCCTAAGTGTCTCTTTCTTTTGTGTGTATGTTGACTCGAGTGACTGTTTTCCGGGTGCGCTGTTCCCCTGCACATCATGAGCAACCAACTGGCACGAACCTCTGTGTTCACATGTTTAGGACAAGTTTTCATTTTTCGTCATGACGCTCACTCATCTTGCTCGCGGATGGAATGGCAAAAAATAACAATAAGAACATAAAAAATTACACCATCTTCCCGAGGGGAACCATGGGGTGATGCGGAGCATCGCGGATCGTTATTTAACGTGCATCACGCAGTAGTGATCACACGAACGCGCGCCGGTACGAAACTCATCCAGATCGAAACGGGCGGGGGCGGTGGGGAATCGAACCCAGGAGGTTCCCAGCGCAAGCTTTCGCTCCACGCTCCGAGCTGAGACGCGTTAGCCCACTCGGCCACTTCCTCCCCTGAACGCGCGCAGCGCGCTACCGCTGCTTATCACACTTGAAGGAGAGGAGACTAGAGGAAGAGAGTTGCGCATGCGCGCGCGGTGTGAGTAGAAGCGAACGCACGCGAAGTGCACGCAGCTGGTAGAGAGAGAGAGCGGAGAGAGTAACGCGCAGCTGTTGGAGAGAGGGAAGGAGGAGAGTTGCGCATGCGTAGTGTGAGTGCGGACGACGCCGACGCGACGCCGCGGGACATAGACCCGAGCAAGAGATGCTCCGCATCTAAAAATTAAATTCCTGCATATTTATTTTGTTCCTCTCTTTAGTTTTCTAGGTCGCTTGCTACCGCACTTCGACAGACGCTGAAAGACGCTTGTATTGGACCGTCGTTCGCCCATGATGGAACGCTTGAACACCGCTTTCATGGTTAAGTATTGCCAGCATTGTAGAATTTTTTTAGATGGGGGCGGAATAGCAGATGGACAAAGGCGAAAACGGACGCCGATGCGCAGCTTTCATGTCCGCGTCTTATAGGCATTCCAGACGACAAAAGACGGTGGAGAAATAGCGGACGATGCCAGAGACTGCCATGCGTCTGCTCGCACGTCTAGCAGGCGCCATCATACTCCAGACTAGACGCTCCGGATGTCGCGAAAGGAAGACACTAGACTTCCGACCGTGTTCGGCCGAGCAGCCATGTCAATCCAGTAGTAATGGGCAGGGCTTAGAGCGGGCCGTGAGCTCCACCTAAATCGCGTCTAACGGCGTAAATTTTGCGAAAAAGAAAAAAAGAGATTTTCGGGGATAATTAAGACAAAAAATTTGCGTGTACCAAATAAGCATACATTTTTTTGTTTTTTTGTTTTGTTTGTTATTGCAGTGTCCTTTTAAAGGGGCACTCCGGCGTCTTCTTCCTGGTCTCCGGTTTGCCTCAAAATTGTTCAAGCACACCAACAAACGCCGCTGAACTAGTATCATAAATGTTATACGAAAAAATCTTTTTTTTTTAAAGAAATTATTAAATTTTTAATTTTAGTCATCATCGTCCTTTTCAAACTGAAAATTTCAGCTAGCAACAATGAGAAAAGTGACACCAGCGAAAAGCAGGGGCTCATTCTTTGGCCAGCAGAATTCGGTCCCAACTATATACAATAAGTTTGATGGTGTCAAATGAATGCCCATGGGAAGCTCGTTTCAGCACCCGTGCAGCAGCAAGAAAGAAATCCGTGGCATACTCTGTCTTCTAGACTGTCTGCTCGACCTGTCAAGGCCGGACTGGACGCGCGCTCGCTGTATGAATGCCTCTTAAGTGAAGTGTGACAGCACTTACGGTTCCAATGCGGCACTGGCGCATAATTTTACGCATAATTAGGATGCCTACATGTCTGTCTCTCTCAGGGTGAAGACATCCATTGTTGCACTGAATGTTCAGCGCGTGACGCTCTGGCGCACTCGGTGCGTGACTTGGGCGCTAAAATGGCGTCTCTGCATTAGCCAAAGCTACTCGCTCGAGCTGATTGACACCGAATTTCGCGTGCTTCAAAATGCATAAAAAACGATTGGGCGCAAATATGGCTGAGATGTCACCACTCAAGCAAAAGCGCGCGTGTGTATGAAGGCACTCTACGCATAATTAAGTTCCTGTATAGGCTCCCTACGGGAGCCAGAGTTGCGCGTTTGATTCCACGTGCCGCGTGCCGCCCTCGCCGCTATTCGCCGAGACCCGATCACGTGAGGAGCCGAATCAAGTGTCGTGCAGCAAAGTAGACGTTGCACGCGCCCCGACAGTACGTTCCCCTGCTTTTGAGCGCGCCGCGCGCCTCGAACGCGCGGCGCTGCTATTCGCCGAATTCAGTCACGTGAGGAGCTGAATCCACATGCCATGCATGAACGCGCAACTCTGGCTTCCGTAGGGAGCCTATACAGGAACTCTACGCATAATCGTGCATTGCCGGTTGAGTATATTTGGCTATACATTGGTTTCACGAAGAGCATCTCGGGCCAACCATTGCCGCGAAACAGTTCCTAGCGGTGGTCGTGGTGTGCCCAGTTCCAGGACATCGACTTATACTTCGCTTCTGACCTTATGAGCGCGTACCAGTGCACACGGAAGCTCCAGGTTCAGGCTTTGCTTGAGCGTGCGAGCGGGGGAGAAATGCAGCGCTGGTCTCGCGTCTCATAGCTGGCTTCGCTGCGCAGATGTGGCGAAACAGCGTACTTAAACGAAAGCCAGCGGGACTCATGCCCCAAGACGCTCGCGCACTGCACTTTTGCACTGCTTTCTTTCGCCAGTCTCAGATGCTGTTCCAGCAGTGCAGACAGCATGCGGCACGAGCACGCCGCTTTGAAAGTGCTCATGCACGAGGTCTCGTGCGAACAGCAGCCAGCTTGTTTAGCTCACGCCTGCGCCTTTGTCTTCACTGCTGCAGAGACAGATGCAGGAGGGTCCCGATTTGGTCGACGCGTCACAATGAATAGCTCTGTCAGCGGGGAACATCTATTTCGGCGCGGCCTTGCCCGCCTATTGTCCAAACCCCTCCTAATATACCGCATAATTCATTGGCTGCAGCGCCATTTGGCATATGCCGGTGGTTTCGCCCAACGCGGCTGTCGGAGGTGTCCTTACTATAATTCAGGGGTTATATTCTGGTTTGTTCCACCTTTCAGTTAGACGTATCGATAGAGGGGTTGCTCAAACTGAAAGATTCTGCTTATATTCCGCCCCAACGTTCGGGTCTGCACGCGGTCAGCCAGAAATTGACATCCCCCGGCGTCGCGAGCTGATGCGTCCACGCAGTTAGTATCATGAAATTCTCGCATTTCCGTTCTTTGCACTTTCTTCTTTCCGGGAGCAAATGGCGCATAACAGAGAAAAGCACGCTCCTGAAAAATGAAGGAAAATAGAGAAAAATAAATATAATCCTTTATAAAATAGATTATTTCAATAATTATGACGTAAAGTAAATTTTGCTAAGATATCTCTGCTTGTTTTCTAAGTCTTTTGCCATGTCTTTGAAAACAAATATATAAAACTCGCGGTAAATGACCCTTTGTAGCCTGTAGTTCCTGTGTACAAGCGTTTCTACTGCAATGTGATGTTCTGGTAATAGCTGAGAAGCATGTTAGCTGGTGTGGAAGGCAATGCTGCAAATACCGATCATCCTTGCAGCCGTGAACACAGTTTTCAAATGTAAAATGTCCTGTCGGCCGTAGTAGAATTCCAAACACGACGACTCTGTAGAAGCAGTACAGCCATGAGATCGATGCAGAGTAATCGGTTGTGAACATAAAGGTGATGATGCAAAAGTTTTCGTAGCGTTTAATAATGCTTTGCACTTTGCTCCCTGCAGTGATTACGTACGGTAGTCCCAATGCTTCATAAGCTCTTCTTCGGCGTCGAATGGACAACTGTAATCTCGCGTCTTTACGATGCGATTGCAGAGTCGCAAAAATGAAATTTTGGTTATCGTCCCATGTAGCACTACATCCCATTACTTATCTTCTCGTGATGATTCAATCTATTTGCTGGTATGGAAACGTCGTGAAACTAGGAAAGCCCTCGTTTGTCGCTAACAGTCATTTTTCAGAAAAAAGTCTGGGTTGTGACGACAAATGACGTGAAGAATCAAATGCGTCGACAGTATTTAATTGTTTTAATTGACACCGTATTCCTGGCGAGAGCAGTAGTGAACATGGCCAGTGATGTCTGTCGGTCGACCGCGGTTGGGGTTTGACATACATCGAATACTTGATCAACGCGGCACATCGAATGTTTTCTGTGCTTGCTGGCTATACCTGACCAGTAAGGTACTGCGTCAAAGAGCAGTATTAGCGTTCACTGCCCCGACATAACACTTGAAGGATGCAGACGCTTCTATTTGTGCCGGTGTTATGTAGGGCTTGAAAGTGGCGTTTGTTGCCTGACGGTCGGCTCGGCGGAGACAGTGAATACGGTAATAGACCTTCATTCAGCGTTGCCAGCGGTATTGGCACCAAAACTCACTCGACATAAAGTGAAACGACGCCCAGCGGGACATGGAGGCAGCAGCGCACGTTCCCAGAAAGATATGTGCCAGGCTGCCAAGACGCCAGCATCGCCCAACGTGGCAAGAAAAACAAACGACAAGCCCACAGTTTTCAGGGTGCTGACCGCTGATTCATCACGACAAAGGTGACACAACCGTAATACGTTTGCCAGTTACGCACCAACGCGTTTTTGCTTTGTACCGACCAGGGAATTCATTGCCGCCTGAGCGACAGGACCGCATTGTGAACGGCCTTCAGCACAACATTTTCACAGCAAAGGCTGTCTCTGCCATATAAGATGAACACCGCTTCATGGTGGCATGCAACGTGTCAGCACTGTCATTCTGGCTAAATGTTAATCATCTATTTAGCGCCTACAGTATACTGGCGCAGCCAGGAACTTTTTTGGGGGTGAGGGTGGAGGGAGGCTGGCGTGACTAGATGTCGGGCGACCCGTGGGGACTTGCGGCATCTGCTCTTCTGATTTGGGGTGGAGGGCAGCCCATATCCGCCCCCCCCTCACCCCCCCCCCTTCGGCTAGCTTCTGCCACTCCTCCGCTGATACTCATATGGGAGATCTCTACATTCACAGGTCAAACCGCCTGTGTATAGCCAATTGAGCCTGTACCATAGACGTAGGTAAGTATAGTTGCTGACATTCTTCACGTTATGTTGTTCTTTTTTGTACATATACTATTTTTCCTTCACAATACTCATTCTTCCGCTTGTCGTTTATGCTTGATGGCGATAAGTCAATAAAAGCGTATCGCTTCTGCATCACAGGGCAAATTTCAAAATCAAGTCACACTACTTTAATTTCAATAGCCAATACCGAAACGACAATCATTTTAATGAATGCACCTTTGTAATAAACATCGTGTTGAATAGAGACGGGTCAGATGCAATTGTTTTTCTGGTCGAGGATGATGTCCATATCCGTACGTAATTGGCTACATTTCTCGCTCCAGTAAAATAACGTTACCATACTCTGTCAATTAAATTTTTCAAATCATCAACATAATGATTCATTTGTATTTCACACCGTCGTAGTTCAATGGTAGGGCGGTGGTGTGCTTGCGACTGTCCGATGACTGACAGAATTTGTGCAGCTTGTGAAAAAGGTACATAGAATTGATACACAAAGTACAAACGTTGCAGATTTATTGCAGGATTGACAGTAGCTACAACCGCAACAATGGTAACCGGAAGACATAAGCCAATTAAGCTGCACACTTTGTTGGTAGAAACCCTGACGTTGCACCAACCCTACCACCTGCTTGTTAATGGCAAAGCGTACAGGTCAGTGTTGGAGAGTCCTTCAGGAATGCGACGCCCCAGACACGATGATGGTTTCCAGCAGATCCTGCAGGTTCGTCAACGTCTCACGACGTCGATGTGCCACGCGGCGACAAAGCCTTTCGCACATGCCCGCCGCCTGCTGGTCCGGTTTGCCGACCCAGTCGTCTCTTCCAGCCGGCTGACAGCGACACTGCGACGGCTGTCACGGCTTTGATCACCATCCCCTGCATACGGATCATAGGGTAAACGGCGCCCCAGTTCCCTTTCGCCAGAAAAAGATGCGCGGAACGTCGGCCTGTTGCCAGCTCGACACCGGCCTCTTCACTGGCGCCGTCTTCCCCGTCAGCAGCGTCACCATTGCGATCAATATCGCGGTGCTTTACTTCGACAAGCGTATTGTCGTCAGAAACAGTCGGTCGTGCGCATCGCGAAGCGCAGCCGTGCCTGCGAAAACCGTCATTGTACGCGTTGGTCGAGACTGGCTGGCAACAGCATCGCCGCCTACTTTCAGCTTCAGAATCCCGCCCAGGCTTGTTCCCCTTCCGGCAAAGCAGTAAGCCAGCACGAGCACATCAATACCCGAACGATGCTGCACGAATTAAGCCGCACGCAAGCGCGCCTGCTCGACAGGATGGCAAAGTTCAGGCACGTTCTTGCAGCTCCTGCGACCTGCACCAGTCACCAAGTAGCGGAAACGCAGAGAGTACGGTAAGCCGATTAATGTTTTCAGCACCAGCAGCGACTTCCCGCTATGTAGCGCAGGTCGGACGTGGTCATACGTCACTTTGTGCCGTCACTAACCGAACACGAAGAGCGATAAAATACGGCAAACGGTTGCTTTCGTGTTTCGCGAACGTTCCCATAGAAACGGAATTATCGCGGCTGGCCAATAGGAGCGCGCATTGCAGGGGAGAGTTTTCAGAAACACGAACGTGACCGTTTGTGACCAGAAGGAAATCTCAGGCAGCTAAACTCGTGGAGCAAAACATTCTTTTCGCTTTTTGACGTAGCGGGGGAGTGACCAAAAGAACGCCGCAAGCTCTCCTCTGCGCGCGCTCAACTTCAACTTTTGACGAAAAATCCCCCGTGATCCCAGGGCGGCACGAGGAGCACGTGACAGCAGGGGAGGCGGAGTGTCTTAATGCCGCTCGCTGTACGTTGTCTTGAGCCTCTAGTGACATAATCCTGTCACACCGCCTGGTGGTGAGCGAGCAGACGATGGGAGTTCGTCTGCTACGCAGAAAGAGCCCACAGCGGAGCTGAAATAAAAAGCAGATTCTGTTTCAGTCAAGGTCTCATGTACTACAAACTCAAACGCGAAAGCTTGAATTGTGTTTTTTTCCGATATTCCACGAAGGGAGGAATCGACACCCGCAGTTTTACGGCATAAAATTTGGGTCGCTTCTGCTGCCGTACAGACGCTGAAACCTACTTCAGTGTAATGAAAGGCCCAGGACAACACAGAGGCCGCGAGATCTCGCATCATCTGTGTGCAGGTGAAAAGTACATTTTTCACAAGCTCCCAGTGAAAAAACCTGTGACGTACCACTCAGCGTCCGGGAAGGCTAAACATGGAGACGCTGCTTCCGAGGCTTGCCACAGTCATATTTAAACGGCAGCTATTCCGATAACATGTAACAAACGAAGCAT
>JAZHYW010067290.1:0-151087 GCA_037355805.1 Ixodes ricinus | reverse complement strand
TCGTCGGCACGAGCCAGTCAAACACCGACTACGACTGGGTGTCGCCTATGCACAGTCTTTAATGTAGAAAATCGGACAAGCAAGAATATCAAAGTGTCCAGGTTGCGCATGCGACGAAACAATCGCTCACATGTTATCTGATTGCAGGATATATAACATTAAAAGAGAATCCCCCAACAATTCTTAACAATGTAAACAGAAATAATATTGAAAAAGTACAAAAACTCTCTCACAGCTAGGATCCAGTACACCAGTTTTGAATACAGGTAAGGATTGTAGTGCACCTTTTATTGAACTCTCGATTGCAGCAAAGATTAAAATTAAAATAAATTTTGTAACGTGACGCTTATCTATATTGAGATGTACGTTGTCTCCTTCCATGTTTCCAATCCGAACATTCGAGTTATTAAAAAGCAATTAATATATTAGTTATATTAATCACTGCACTATAGAGGTCTCATGCTGGAACCTTAAATTTTCGCGTTGTTTTTATGTATCTTGGTTTAACAGAATTAACTAAATTTGCGCTGTGGGGTGTCATCTATTAAGGCATGCCAGACTTACAGTACACATGAAACGGACTACATTTAAAGAATGACATGCTTTTTAGCAAAATTCCGCATTCCTAAATTTTTTCCGCCTTCCCGTCCGTCTGTGCATGTTCCGCTAAACTTACCGTGCAAACTCACGTCGCGTGGCCCATGTCAGTTCAGTTTCCACGCTAAGTTTTAAATCTTTGTCATGACGGCGATTATCTCGATGCTCATCGACTCGGTTAGGTGTTGACGTCATCCCCTATTTCGAACATCGCCACCATTTCGAGTGGGAGGGAAGAGGCCTTCGCAATAAAAATGTGTTTGCGCCAAAAGAAAACCAGGCACGACACAATTGTTTTTTCATCGCCGTGAGTTAAGGTGTTATTTGACGGGAAATCACCGCGGTGCATCCGCTTTGAGTACGGCAGATTGCAGCTTGATACACTGTCACACGTTTAAAACCCGTGTTAGGGCCGGTAGCTCTACTTCAACAATTTCTATCGAGTCTGCATGCCACGTGATAAGCCAGTCGCTAAAGTAATCGATGAAGAGCGCCGAGAGCGTGGACGCCACACGTTTTATGTGGAACACGATCGCCCAACAATTTATTATGCATTTTTGTAGAACTTTCACGCCACAAACAAATTATACCGGCACCACCAAAGTCCTGCACACGGTTGCGTACTTTGCGGACATTTGGTGGTAGCCAAATGAGTAGAAAAGAATGGTTCATACAGCCCCGTTTTCTTACTTTACGTTACGTTACTTTAAGTTACGTTACTTTACGTTACGTTACTTTACGTTAGGTTACGTTACGAGAGCTTACATCTACTTACGGCGAGAGCCACCGAGGGATCTGTACTTCATACAAAACATGGCAACAAGTTTAAGGAGCAGCATTACACGCGACTTTCGAAGCACGAATATCGCTGTGATCATAACGTAACAAAAGAAAGCGTAAGCAGACGTGCCATTGTCAACCAGACTTTAGACCCCAGAGACAATGGCAGCGAGTATTAACCTAACGTTCAAGTCCAATGCACACTTGAGCACTTTGAATACTAAATACGCGGAAGGTAGTGAGGTTTAACATCCCTTCGTGAAGGCGGCGAATAAGTCCAGAAAAAGATTTTGCTTATGAATTCGAGAGGCTGTCTACCGAGAAGGGGGGTCAAAGAACCTCCACCGGCCAATAAGGTATTTTGCTGGAGACCTAGCATCCCACTTATGACACCACTGCTACATGTTTTGTTTATATTTTATATTGTCGTCCTTCACGCCACGCATCAGAATACGCAGCTTCTTTGCCTCGGTGGCCTGAGGGTCGGCGCGGGGGCTCAGGTGCAGGACGTCTTCCACGAAACTCGTGACGCTCTCATTGGTGCCCTGGCTCCTGGATTGCAGCAAATCTTCGGCCCTCTCTCTTCGGTGTTGATTGGCGAACGTACGTGTGAGATAGTTTTTGCAAAGCTCCCATGAAGTCAAGGAAGCTTCGTGGTTTTCGAACCAGCGCCTTGCTGTTCCTTCAAGCGAGAAGTAGAGGTTCTGCAGGCGCTGTTCGTCACTCCACCCGGTGCGCACTCGCGGACCTATCAACCGTAGACTTTTTATCGCTTGACTCCGCGCGGGAAATAGCAGAAGCGTGATTGCGTGGTTTGACGCATGACGCATTAGCCTTTGACAATCTCGGAATGCCTACTTGCGGACCTAGTTTGGCGTGTAATGTGGCCTTCGTGGTTGCTGTGGATTCGGCAAGAAGCCATTTCTTCAAAGACGCCCAAGAGATTGTTGTGTTGCGTTTAGTGTTTGGTTCGGCAAATGACAGCTTGTGCTACATCGTGTTGAATCTTCACGGACACCTTCCTTCTCGTTTTTGTGCTTGAGTGGCTGTTCTGCCATGCCCGTGTCGACATATATTTTGGATAACACCTTTCGAGTCCGGTATTGCCAACGAAAGTACGCTGCAACCTTCTTCGTGACAATTGATCGTTCTTCTACAGGTACTCTTCCGGAGTACCTCTAGAATTAGGTAGTGTCTATCTCCTGGCAGCCGCGAGAATAATTTCCCCGCAATTCTACCAGCAGTCACCTGCCATTGGCTGTCTGAAACCATGACACAACTACAGGTAGAATATTCAATTCTTTATTCTCCCTGCACTTCGTGATAACACGTTTTACGGCCAGCGTTTCGTGGATACACGTTTCATGAACACACGTTCCGTCGACATTAACGTTTCATCGACATTCGTTACGCGAATTGCACGCTCTATGGGGCATTTCGTCGCGCTTGTATTCCTGAGGCGCGTGCTGACCGACCCAGCCCACCTTTTCACGCCGCCTCATGGTAAGACTGCAGCGGCTCATTAAAAAAAATAAAGAGGCTATTTTGAGTTTTTTCAATGAAACATCGCGTGTTGATGCAACGATCTCTCAATGAAATGTCGTTCGATAAACTGACTGCACCGCCAATGAGGGGCGACTGCCGGTAGAAGTTTGAAGGAAAAATTCTGCCGGCTGCCGGGAGACTGAACACTACTCAAGAACTACCCCGGTTGTTGTTGGGTTTGCAATTTTCTCATGTGTCTAACAGCCGAGTAGTACCTCTTTGCATATTACAAATTGCTTAGTTTGTACGAGTGTTGTACACGTCCCTCAAAAAGAGGAACGAAAGTTCGTTCCTCGTTCCTTCAGACTTTTGGAACGTGTTCCCGTTACAAGTTCCATGTATGAAAAAGGAACTCGTTCCCGATACACTAAAAAAATGGAACGTATCGTTACATATTCGTTACGTTTGTATTTTGCTGATTACCATACTTAGTTAAATCACGCAATTTTTTTTATTCATCCCATCAAACGCACAACGTACAAATTTAAATGCCGTGATGGAAGGGCACCAGGAGACGAAAAGAAGAGAGAGCAAAGTTTCGTTTGTTTTTATATTCACCTTTAAAAATCGCAGCTTTTAATCATATTTATGTTTGTGGTGGGCAATTCAGACGAGCCAAATGTACTATTATCCCACATTGCACGAGTGTTTTACAACAACATCACACGGTTCAATTGAACAAAGTCCTTTCTTTAAACTTAACAACAGTTGCTTCTCGATGTTGCTGTCCGCAATACGAGCAAGTGAAGAACAGGGAAGGGCTTTTGGAAGGTCAGTCTTGAAAAGTACAAGTTCTTCTTTGTGAAGGCTGGATTCGTTGTTCAGTGTGAAGTGGGGAGCTAAGAAAGAATGAATAAAGGTAAATTTTCGTGTATCTTAAGTGACCAATGTTCGGGATAGAAGAGTGTGTTCGGTCGGGTAACCTGTTTTTTGTTGTTGTAACTGTAGGTCTACTTGCAGAAGTTCAGTGATGGATGTATTAGGTTTTAGATTTCTGGGTGCATAAGGATTCGTCGAAGCAAAGCAAGCAACTGAGTTTGAAAGTTTTCCCTTTCTGTGTCTTTTCCTCCGACTAAAAGTTTTGCCTTTTGTACCGCAGTCTTGGGCACTCAAAAAAGAGTCAATGTCCTGTAGCTCTCCTGTATGGTAGTAAATACGCCTAAAAAACACGGACAAAGAAAGGAGCACACGGACGAGGCGTCCTGTGCTGCTCTTTTCTCCTTCTCCCGACTGGTACCAAGCGAGGACCACACAAAATAAACCTAAGATAAGTAACCGAAATGCTAATGAGATCCAGCTCTTCGCAAAGATATTGTTTTCATACTTTAAAAATTTTCCTCTTAGAAATAAAGAAAATTGGACGACGAAAAATAAAAAGGAACGCTGCCCCCTTTTCTGTTCCAGTAAAATGTAACGTGTTCCCGTTCCAGTTCCACCGATGCAAATTGGAACGGCGGCGTTCCTTCGTTCCGCGTTCCAAAAACGTCGTTCCGTACAACACTGTTTTGTACTGACGAAAAGGCAAACAGCGCAAAGAAAACGGGGACTGAAGGAAGTGCAAACAGGACTTGTCCTGTTCGCACTTTCTTCAGTCCCCGTTTTCTGTGCGCTGTTTGCCTTTTCGTCAGTATGAACCAACTAACCCACATCGCCACCCTTATACTGTTTTGTACTTGTCTACAGAATAAGCTGTGAGTAATAAACTTCTCGGAGATTTCAAAACAGTCTTTTGTGCCCGTTTACCTTCCTTTTTGCAAAAAGCTGGTTAAGTGCAGCGATGGCCCAACTTCAGACCCAATTACGGCCAACATTAGATCGACTAGGGCTTCCAGTATTGTCCTATAGTACGTCGGTGTTTGTTAATGAGGGACCATCATAGGCTGGAACCATGGTTTAGCAATAACCCACCAGTGGCACCAATGATGGGGCCAACATTGGGTGGAACGATGGCTGAACAGTGGCCCAAGATTGGCACCAATGATGGGCCAAATATGGGTAGGGTAGCACTACCAATATTGTCCGATATTGAAGCCGGTCGTGCCAATGTTGAACCAACATTGGTGGCTGGCTGGGTCATACCCTTTTCCTTTGATCAACTTAATCATGTACGCGATTGGCAACATAAAAGTGTTCACCACTCTAGATCGCAGTCGCGGTTATCTGCAGATCGAGGTAGACCCCGCTGATGCCTTGAAGACCGCATTTATCTGTCACTGATAGAGACGTGAACCTTCCGGTTATTTTGAAGGCCGGGAAAAAACGTCAAAGAAAACAAGTTTTTTCCCAAAAATTTTGGCAACATTTGAAATTTTTTTTAACACTTATAATTCAGGAATGATTCGAAATATATCGACAGAGGTAAACAACCGCAAGATATTTTTGACAATTTTGAGGTGGACTATTGTATTATATCAACTTTGTTAACGTTTAAGACAACGCTTGTTAATTTAGCTGAGCTTTGTCTAGTGCCGTTCGCGCTTTTGACGGGCAGCCGGAGGAGTCAAATCATTTTAGTTTTCCCAGTCCCCTAATGAAAGTGGTGAGCATCGTGCTCGAGTGTGGACACTTGCCGTGGATTGTGGATCTGTCATATCTGTGTTCTGTGCGCCGTGGGGAGGCCAGCCAGAGCAGGTATATCGCTTTAGCTTCGCCAGCGCCGTTTCCGAAACCTCGCGCGCATCGCTCTTGGGTATGAACTTTTGCCATATATCTGTAAAAGCTGTGCGCTGTGCGCCATGGTGAGGCCGCGCTCCAACGTTTGGGGGAACGTTGACGTGATATATGGCAGTGGAATACTGGCGAGAAGCGCTCAAGCTCCTCAGGCCCGCATTAGTGCCGCCTTCCAGGCATTCTTTAGGCGGACGACTCTTGCAAGCCGAGTATGCTCGAGTGATGTCGCAGGTGAAAGAGAAAGTCAGCGCCGCTCTTAGCGTCACTGTGCTTACAGACAGCTGAACCAATCTAAGAGGCGAGAGCATCTTGAACCTTGCGGTGGCTACACCAAATCCTATTTTCTACAGCGCCACGGAGACGGAAGATCACAGGCACACAGAAGACTACATTGCTGAAGAGATTTTGAAGGTTGTGGCGAAAATTTGAACCGACAAGGTTTTCGCTCTTGTCACCGATAATGCAAGCAACATGAAGGCCGTCTGGACGACCGTCAGTCTGCGCATCACCACTCCTGGATGCGCTGCTCATAAACTAAACTTGTTGCTGTCGCACATGCTGAAACTGGTGACATTGCAATACGTTTGCAAAAGGTTCAAGGCTGTAATCAAGTGTGTCAGAAACTCTCACTTGGTTGCGGCTCACTTTGCTAAGATGCAAGGAGAGTGCTATGCAGAAAACCAGACAATATTAAAACCACCAGCTGAAACTCGCTGGGCGGGCATTTTGATGTCACTGGAAGACCTATTGAAAAACAAAGAAGCTTTACAGAAAACTATGATCGCTGCGGAGCTTCAAGTGAGCAGGGAAATAAGAACTATATTAGATGAAGACTACTTTTGTCGAGGTATGCGAAGCACCCTCAATGTGTTGCAGAAAGTTGCCCGTGCTACATCTGAGGCTGAGTCAGACACTGCTGTTCTGAAACGTCCATGACGTCCTGTTCAAAGTAGCAAGACAAGTCGGAGAGGCCCTTCAAAACTCTGCCTTGTCAACGGGCGAAAAGGAAAGAGTAGCAGAAACTCAGCGTGAGCGACACAGCTTTATTTGTCGTCCAGCATATGCGGCCGCAAATTTGCTCGACCGGAAGTTCAAAGGGCGGTGCTTAAGTCAAGAAGAGGTATGCCACGCAATGGACTACATCAGAGAGACGTCAAAGAAGATGCGTCTCGATGCGGGAAAAGCGTTGTCAAATTTCGCCGAATACCCGGCCCGATCACGTGCTTGGTCGAGGAAGGCATTGAAATACCTGGCGAAGCATATTCCACCGTCCACGTGGTGGCAAGGGCTGTGTGCCTTTGAACCCCTGACATCAATCGCTTGTCGCCTTTTTTAAGCTCCACCCTCCTCCGCTGCGTGCGAACGAAGCTGGTCGAAGTTCAGCGCTGTTCACACTAAAAGTAGGAACAAACTTAAAGGTTAAGAGTGGAGGAGTTGATGTTTGTTCACTAAAATCTCGAGCTGAGGAGCAATGATCTGAAATGCAACGACGGAGATGACAAGCGTCGAGTCAGAGCAGCACTAACTAACACACTGTTTTTAAACATCCGCCTTAATTTAGAGAAGACATCTAGTCCGTGCGTGCATTTCTACCTCGTCCAATGTTGGTTTTAGGTTTGGTCCTGTACTTTTTAATGCAGAACTAGTTGTAAACTTAGAAGACAAAAGGGTCATGACGGTATACATTAATGTTGCTAAACTTCACCTCCCATTTGAATATGATTATTTTACGTGGAATTAAAACATGGCACTACCTACATGATTCTACGTACAGTAATTCCTTCCTTCAATGGTTGACATGCGACTATATTTCGTCAACCTGCTGTTATGTTGCTTGAAGCTATGTTCCTTTTGGTGCGATAGTGGAGATTCAGTTGTGAGTTATGAGTCTCTATATTGATTTATTGACCGAAAAAGGCCATAGACGACTTAGAAAAACGGCTTCATCACATGCATACACACTACACCAGCAAACCTCGAACAGCACTGCAATTATTCCTCCGTACACAGCGTTTACCAAAGTCTTAATTTTTTATAGCCATACTGAACAGTGATGCAACGGTCATTCGGGTTGGTTGGTGCCGTTTTTAGACAAAAAAAAAAAAAACGGTACAACGACGGGTCGAGCTGGCAGACAACCTGAGGTGCTTCTGTTTCCTCACTTTCCCCGTTGTCGCGCTGTTTTGTTTTCTTAGGGGCTAAAAGGTGTATTATGCTGAGCGTAGCGCGAGTGAATTTCCGCCTGCTCTGCCGACAAAACTGAATTCAGAGGTGGGTGATGATTATTTTTTTCTTTCGATGTGGTCAGTGATATCAGTTTTAACGCTTTTGCAAAAATGCGCGTAATTGGTTTGTTAGTACTTGAGAAACTGGGGTTTTGTTGTTGTTGTTTTTTTTCGAATACAATGTCGGGGGAAAAAACTTGAAAAAAAACGTTTTTCCTCACAATTTCCGTTTTTTTTTTTCCGAGCCCTCGCATCACTAGTCACAGAGGATTGCTAAAGTCCACTCGCCTTTCTTTCAATCTTTCGAACTCGCCCGCTAGTTTTCAGCCCCTAATAGACAACGTTCTCGGTGACAGGACGTGCAAGTTTACGATAGCTTACATGCATGACGTCGTAGTTTTTTTCCCAGTTTTTCGATGAACACCTCTAACATCTTAAGATTGTCCTCGAGCAATCGCAATCTGTCGGCTTGACTGATAACCCTAAAAAAATGCAATTCGCTTCTCCGCAGAGCAACATTCCTAGTTGCGTAGCGGACAACGGAGTTCTCTGTCCGAACGAGGACAAGCTGCGCGCGATATCCGAGTATTCGCAGCCACACAGTGTCAAAAGCTTGCAACGCTAACAAGGATTGACTGGACTTTATCGCCAATTTATCCCACACCGCATCGAGATCGCTAACCCCTTGAATCTGTTTTTGCGCAAAGGAGAAAAGTTGCGTTGGGGACAAGAGCGACAGTACGCTACCCTTCGGCTCTCAAGGGCTATAAATGACGTCACTCCCTAACACCTGCCGGATCTGGACTGACCGTTCGATGATGGAACAGAGGAAAGCAATTCCGGCCTAGGCACTGATACCAAGCAAAGCAGAAAGTTTTAGAACTGAATCCTAAAGACGGGATCACACTGCTGGCAAAGAGTTCAAGAAAAACTTAGCAGGCTGCATTCGAACTGTGGATATTGCGGTGAGTCGTGTCTACAGCCTGTATATTGTATGGTGTATGAGCTGTGTAGCCGCGGGATAAGGGACCACATCAGAAAACAAAAGCCGTCGGGGCGAACACCTCTTTTCCCACCGCTAAACTCTCACTAAGTGAGCGCTACAACCTCATTCTTCACCGGAGCAACTTTGTTGGGCAGCACGAAACGAAACACAGAAGGCGACGTCACACACTCTGCTTGACCACTTTAACAAAGAAACTTCAAGGTCACCATCACTCAAAACCCAGGAACCCGTCGTAGTTCAGAGCCTACACAAAAAGAAGTCTGGTTAATAATGCTCCGTGTTTTAGTAATGCTAACGATTATTTTATCAAGCGGTTGTGATAATAGTTTCCTTGCAATTATACAGAAGCACTTACGTATTGTACAGCGGTACGCGATTTTTACATTTAAATACATCTTTATATACTTTAGTGTATTTGTCTATATTTTGTACAACGTTTGCATTCTGATAAGCGGTCATTTATACAACCTTCAGTTTGCCCGATATAACACAGGTGACAATCAAGAAGTACCTTGTACAAATTGATGACACACAGTCTACATTGTGTTTTCTGTGCTTCGCAAAGCCTGTGTTGAAGCAAAGGGGGCCATCTGGACCAGCCAATAACCTGTGCGAAAGGAGATTCTAACAATAAACCTGTTGGCTAGTGTTTTGATATTGTGGAAGAATCTGTCAAAGTAGGGAAAGACTACTCGCTTCAAAGGTTTAGTATTCTTTTGAACTGATGTCCTAAAATATACTCCCTAGGATTACTCGCAACTATGATGTGCTATATAAAGCAATAAAAAAATTTACTAATCGAATTAAAACTGAACTTTTGAACTTCTGCTTTGTCAAGGTTTCAAATCATTCCCTCTTTTACACGCTTTCAGTGGCAGCCACTGAAATGATAAAGAGGTTTGCTGCGTACTTTCCATGTTCTCAACAATGGCCTGAATTAGTTGTAAGTTGAAGACACATGTATTGTATGTAACCATCCTTCTAATTTTCTAAGAAAAACTTTAACTCGGGCGCGCTTTTGCCCAGATATTTTTCAAGAAATTCCACTAAAGAGACGTTGGTATATCAAAGCAAAACATTGTCAGCGTACTTTGAACTTAAAAGAGTTTTGTTGAGAGCGAAATGCCTCGTTTCCAGAGCACCATTTTCTCGACAGCGGAGGAACTTCAAACAGGTGGATTACGGGTGTGGGCAGAGATATCGGGACTGTTTTTGACTTGTCAGCGGCTATAGGACGTCTCATCATCGACGGGTGTCGTCTTGTTTCGAGAGTCACGGACGTGAGGACAGCCTGCCGCGTGCCGATTTGCTGCCACTTCGCAGTTTGACGAAAGCGGTTGGGAGGAATCGGGCCGGTAGCGGAAGGCGAATCCACGCGATCCCATCGCTTTTTGGTTGAAAACGCGCGTTCAAACTGGAAGCCAAAATCCGCTTCAAGTGTGAAATGGCTATACGTCCCGCACCCCTTTTTCTTCCGGCAACGCCCAAGCGCCAGTGGCAGAAAGTCCAGAGCCTGAGCTGGGAGAGCGAGACACCACGTGCATCCTCCGCTTCTCGGAGGTCTTATGCCGAGGGAGACCAGTCCTCACTCATATTTGCGTGCCAGATTATCTATCTTTTTTAAACCTGCATTATTTAACTTTGGAATAAATTGTACTTCCAGACTATTAAAGTATCTTAACACAATGCTGGTGTGGAGCTTAACTTATGTGGGACGAATATTATATCTACACTAAAGGTGGAGACGAGTTTGAACGACACTTACCAGGATTATCGCTAAGGATATGACATGGCAAAACTTCATCTGTGGATGCAAAGAAGAAAATATGAACTGGAGGCAGTAAAGTGGAACACTACGCGTGAACAAACTTTAAAAAAAGTATATATAAAACTTTAGAGATATGTTCCTACGGATCGAGGTAGACCCCACTGATACCCCGAAAACCACATTTACCTGTCACAGAGGATTGTTAGGGTTCACTCGCCTTCATTTCAGTCTTTCAAACTCGCCCGCTATTTTTCAGCGATAATGGGCATCGTTCTCGGTGACAGTAAGTACAACTTGGCAATATCTTACATGCATGACGTCGTTGTTTTTCTCCCAGTGTTTCAAAGAACACCTCGAACATCTTTAGATTCGCCTCGAGCAATTGCAATAGGCTGGCTTGACAGATCACCCTAAAAAAATGCAGCTCGCTTCTCCTCAGATTAACATTCTTAGTTTCAGAGTTGACAACGTTGTTCTCCGGTTGAACCAGGACAAGCTGCACGCGATAACCGAGTACTTGTAGCCACACAACGTCAAAAGCTTGCAACGCTGCTGAGGATTGACAGGATTTTATCGCCGATTTATCTCGCACTAGTCTCTTACGAGAATAGAAAAGAACGCTGGCACGCTGGCGCCGTCTATGTGGCGGCCCTCTCTTCCAAAAATATGTAACCACTTTCTACATAATTGTTATAGAAAATAGTGTAAAGGCCCGTTCACACACTTATGACCTCTTAGAACCGGGCTGCGCCGAGATCGCTAACCCATTGATACTGCTTTTGCGCAAAAGAGAAAAGTGGCGTTGGAAACAAAAGCAACAGGACCCTACCCTTCGGCTCTCAAGGGCTATAAATGACGCCGCTTCCTTACACCTGCCGGATCTTGACCGACCGTTTGTTGCTCAAACATACGCAATAAAATTTGTACTAGGCAGCGATATCAAGCAAAACAAAAAGTACCAGGACTGAATCCTAAAGCCGGGATCACACTGCAGGTATTCAGTTCAAGAAAAAACTTGGCAGGCTGCATTCGAAATATGGATATTGCGGTGAGTCGTGTCTGTAGCCTGTATTTTGTATGGTGTATAAGCTATGTGGCCGCGGGTTAAAGCACCACCATAAGAAAACAAAAGACGTAGTGATAAACACCTCTTCTAAATTCTCCCACCGATAAACTCTCGCTCAGCGAACGCTACAACCTCATTCTTCACCGGAGCAACTTTGTTGGGCAGCACAAAACAAAACGCAGAAGACCACGTCACCCACTCTCCTTGACCACTTCAACAAAGAACCTTCAAGGTCAGCACCACTCAAAATCCAGGAAACCGTCGTAGTTCAGAGGCTACACAGAACGAAGCCTTGTTAACAATTAAACTTGCGGAAGAAAACGAGAAGGGACGGACAAACACAAACTTAGTTTCAGAGTTGACGAGTTTGTG
Source organism: Ixodes ricinus (assembly GCA_037355805.1). Lineage (NCBI taxonomy): Eukaryota > Metazoa > Arthropoda > Arachnida > Ixodida > Ixodidae > Ixodes > Ixodes ricinus. The sequence continues at coordinate 139,058 of JAZHYW010067290.1, read as the reverse complement.
TTTGTCCGTCCCTTCTCGTTTTTCTTCCGCAAGTTTAATTATCCCTACCAACCCGCTCGTTCCGCCCTTTCATTGTTAACAATGTTCCCGTATTTTAGTATTGTTAACAAATATTTTATCAAGCGCTTGTGATAATTTTTTCCACGCAATTATACTGAAGCTCTTACGTATCGCACAACTTTAAGAAATCGTTACATTCAACTGCATCTTTATATACTTCGGAGTATTTTCCTTATATTTTGTGGAACGTTTATGTTTTGATAAGGGGTCATTTATACAACCTTCAGTTTCCCCGATATAACACAGGCCACAATCAAGATGTACCTTGTACACAATTCCTGACACACACTTAACATATAGTTCAATGAGCTTATTCGCAAGACCTGTATTTGATAAAGCAAAGGGGGTCATTTCAATCAGTCTACAACCTGTGCGAAAGGAAAGGCTATCATTAAACCGGGTGGATAGTGTTTTGATGTTGTGGAATATCCTGTGAAAAAAGAAAAAGAATACTCGCTTCGAGGGTTTAGTACTCTTTTGACCTAATGTCTTAAAATATACTTCCGAGAATAACATGCAATCATGAAGCGCTCTATAAGGCGATGACGAGATTAACTAATCAAATGAGAACTGGACCTTTAAACTGCTGCATTGACAAGGTTCCGAATCATTCCCACTTTTAAATACTTTGAGGGGCAGCCACTGATTTGATGAAGATGTTTGCTGCGAGCTTTCCACATTCCCAACAAAGGCCTGCACTAGTTTTAAGTTGAAGGCTCAGGTATCGTATGTAACCGTCCCTCGGCCTTTCTACAGAAATCTTTACCTCGGAACCGCCTTTACACACCTATTTCTCAAGAAATTCTCCTAAATACACGTTTGTAGATCATACCAAAACTTTGTCAACGTACTTTGAACCTAAAAGAGTTTTGCTGAGAGCAAAATGCGTCGTTTCCAAGCCACCATTTCCTGGACAGCGGAGGAACTTCAAACGTGTGCATTATGCTTGTGGGTGGAGCCTCAAGACCGTCCTTGACTTGGTGCCGACTATAGGACGTCTTACCATCGACGGGTGTCGTCTTGTTTCGAAAGTCACGGACGTCACGCCAGCGTGCCACGTTGCGATTTGTTGGTGCTTCGCGGTTTGACGAAAGCGGTTAGGAGGAATGGGTCCGGGAGCGGCAGGCAAATCCACGCGATCACAGCCGCTTTGTGGTTAAAAAGCGCGTTCAGACTGGAAGCCGATGTCCTCCTCCAGTGTGAACGGGCCATAAGTCCCGCCCTCTTTTTTCTTCCGGCAATCTCCATGCGCCAGCGGCAGAAAGTCCAGATCCTGAACCGACAGAGCGAGTCACGTCATGCATCTTCCGCTTCACGGGGTGTCGCTATATTTAGCTCCGCGGGTTACCGGTCCTCACTTCCATTTACGAGTCAGATTGTCTTTTTTATTAAGTTTGCAATATGTAAGTTTGGGATAAATTCCACTTTGAGACAATTGAAGTTTCTTAACACCATGGCGGTGTGGAGCTTAATTTATGTGTGTCGAATATTATACATAGAGTAAAGGTGGAGATGAGTTTATAATGACACTTACCAAGGTTAGGAAGAGGATAATCGATTGGAACAGCCTTATCTGAAGAGGCAAACAAGACAAACTCAGAAGTTGAGGCAGTGAAGAGGAACACTGCGTGTGTAAAAGCTTTCGAAATAAAGAAAAAAATGTTAAGAGACAGCGGCTACACAGTTTGAAAACAATGAACATCACGATTGCACACGATCTAAGGTAAAGGAGTTTATAAAATGCATTGGGTGTTCACGAGAATATAAACATTGAGTTAAGGGTGAACATTTCGGCAGACGTCTGCCTGGTTGGGTTAAACGTCATAAGGAAAGGGCAAACGCCAACCAATTCCTAAAATATCGTAGGGTCCCGACGTTTCGGTGCCGGCTCGGCACCTTCTTCAGGGGGGCTATTTAAAAGAGGAGCAGCTTCTTTCTCTTCTTCTGCGCTTAATGTAGTGCAGCATCTTCGTCTTTTACGGTGGTTAGTTTTGAAACCAGGTGCGGTTTCTCGTTTTCTTCAAAGTTGGTTATTTACAAACGAGGACCAGCATCTTCGTTTTCCTCTATATTAGGGGCCTGTTTGTTTGGTGTCTCCTCTAAGTGTCGTAGTTCACTGACGTAGGCTGAGGGCAAGGTGCCGGAGGATCGATTAATATTTCCTGGTGTGGTCTGTATGCGGAGAAATATAAAATGTTTTCAGACGGTAAAGTATGTAAGGATAAATAGTTTTTGGAAAGTGTAAAGTAGGAGCATTTATTTTTATACATTTTTATGGTTGCTTCGAACTTGTATTGTTTTAATGTGGCATCTAATATAAACATCCTGGATATTATAGGGAAATCATAATTTGAGCCGAAAGAGCTAATGAAGAAAAAAGCAGGCTACGTGAATAAAATACAGTACGAATACTTTGAGGTCAGAAATGTATAAAGATATGGCCCTTAAATCTAAAAAAAAACGGAGGTGAAAACATAAAAAAATACACAACTGGAAAACGACTCATAAAAAAACTAAAATGTTGGAAGGATCACTCAGAATCATTTATGTTAAATATGCTCGCAAAAATAGTATTACAGCCGCTGAATCAGATAAATGGCTGACAAAAAGCTCGTGGTGTACCGTACGTACAAAAATAAAAAAATCTAAGCTAGATGCCTTACATCTTTGTATTTGATCTAAAAGATGCAGGCCTTTTTATCAGGTGCTTACTTTTTTATAATAGGTACACTTGTCGCCCGTTTCTTTTGCTTTAAAGGGTTGCCTACTTCAAGAAGAGCTATTTGGTAGTGCGCACTATCTAAGCTCATGACCGCTCACGTTTTGAAAGGCGAGTTATATATTCACGAAAAAAATATTGTTACAACACACATTTAAAAAGTGTTTTTTTTTAATGGTTCCTAAGTTAAGATGATCCGATAAAAACATCTCATTGCCGGCGCGCAGCTGGCCAAGTAGGCAGCGCGCGCCTGGCGTAATGGTTATTGTGCCTGCCTCCCACGTGAAAAGCCACAATTCGATTCCTGGGAGCGACGCATCTTTTGCTTATTCCTGCAATTTAGTGTTCTGGGAAATTCGAGAATCCTGTTTCTTGTTCGAGGTCCGAATGATCTACGCGTCAAACCGCCTACAACCATCATTCCAGAAGCCCACGCGTGTACATAAGGGGCTTCGCGTGGCGAGCCAAAGTCAGTTTCGCCTCAGCGTTCGATCCTGCTGTTTCGCCGCCTTCAACGCCCGCGACGCTCTGTTGTTATCTTTTTCCTTTTTATTTTGGGCACAAGTTCGCCCCATTAAACGTTTAGATTCCTCAGTTATTCTTTGTTTCATTACATCTTCATTCGTGACAACATTTAACACAACACCTCTTTTGAAATTCATTGAGTGACATCGATGAATATCAAGCTTACTTCTTTGTTACTTCGTTACCGGTGACACCCCACAAATCAAATTCAGCTATAACGTCTACAAACAGTAAAGCAGAAAAAATCATCAAGGCTGGCTTAGCACATCCTGAAGCCGACAATCACTCTAAGAGCAGATATGCAAATGACTAATCCAAGTAAATGTTTTCGCTCAAACAATATTTATATTTACCTGGAACTCAAAATTGCAGAATCACCAATTTAGCTCAATGCAAATTTATTAAAAAACAATTCCTCTATTGTATTTGCTGCTTTAAAGAACATGTAATATATTCTTATATTTTTTACTTAAGCTTCCATATTAGAACACGTCTTACAATACAAACTGAGCCGTCTAATTGTTGTTGCATCCGGAAAAGTGAAATCTTAAAACAAATGCGTCCAAACTCTACGAAAACACGCATTTCGGTTGCCAGGTGCCGCACATTTCAGGGATATCTCCTTTGTCACCACAAGTACACACTGCGCCTAGCAGCGAACGTCTCTGCTTCTCTAAACATTGCAGCGTAGATGTCAGACATTGTGTCGGGAACCATCAGAGCAAGAATTTGGAACCATATATTTTACCTCGCCCGAGGCTATTTTGCCTTGTAAGCGATGCGCATAATTTAGAATAATAGGCAGTGGCGTGTGGTGACGCCTTCAAAGGCAATGGTCTGAATACCTTGAGCTGAAGGCGTCTTCTGTCGCCGAAGTGTTTGTCTAGAGTAGCACACCATTACGGCGTTCCTGAAGCAAAACGTTTTCTCCTTTTTTATTTATTTCTTTATTTCTTCCCGCCTTCCGGGCTTGTCAGGTTTACCTGCTAGCTGCTTTTCGTGTTTTATTTGTTATTTTTTGCGGCAACGCCTATATAATACTACATTGCTTGCAACAGACGCAGATTACACTTCACCTAGTGCATCTTAACCTAATTTGTTTTTGTATGGTAACCTTAGCGCCGGCTGTTCTTTCTAGTCTTTCTGTATTGTTCCGTGATTTTTCTGGTTATGATATTTTCTGAACCGCATTATCTCTCGAAAAATGTATGTTCATCAACGATTTGCACACACTTCACAAACAAAAATGCACACAAAGGTGATTGATACGAGCATTCCGGTATGCTACATTCACGAATCCTTTTATGTTTGTGTCATTTTGTTTAGATTATGTAAACGTTACATAATGGGAGTAACAAATATTTTTGATTATAGTTTTTCTGCTAGAGCAAGGCTACAGTGAAACGTGATTTTTGGAAACGCAGTTGGTATGAAGTTAATAAACTTGCTTAAGAAACGTTTTTCTTAATATTTTCTCGAGCGACTGGAAAATGGCCATACAAAGTTTTAGACGAATTTAATCTCCACCAACCAAGCCATTCTGTTGGAACACAGTAAAATAGGAAGAGAAAGAACAAGCGTACAAAAAAAATACAAAGAAATAATGAAGATGAGAAAAATAAGTAAAGACGGTTAATAAATCTAAAATAATATTTGTAGAACACAGTATAGCATTTCGTGTTCCATCGCATCCAAGGTTTCTCAGTTGAATGTAAACTTGATTTCTGCAAATAGATTTATGAGTCGAACAAGGAATCATACAATATGAACGCGACGTATCTTAGATAATACATTGTATTACCAAACGGTCACCGGTTTAGAAAGTGAGTTGCTCTCCAACTAACTTTGGCAGCTTGTTTTCATTGCTACTTAGGTGATATAAATTCAGCAATTTCGATTCTTGATAAATATTTCTACGAGATGACTCGACAAACAGACGTACGCAATTTAATTTGGGAGTATAATGTAGAGCGTGTTATACATCTTTCAAAATAGAATATCTAATATAATATGAAGGCGAAATGCAGCTCGTTTAAATGAGCTCAACTTGTAAGTAAAAGAAACGAGAAAGCTGTAGAGTTTTCCTGTTCTTTAAAGCTGACTACAAGCTTCCGTGTGGAAGCGGTATTTGTTTTTACACGAATTAGCGACATTTTGTTAGAAGAGGAAAAGCATAATGCCAACAGGATGTACAAATTATGTGCAATAATGTGTTTAAACTTGGTTTAATTCAATAGCATTTGACCGGTTCTATCTGTTTATTTTGTTGTAGTGCGTGGGATTTCCGTAGAACTAATCAAACTCTGCAGTTACTCCTATTTTATTTATTAATTCATTCATTCTTTATTGTTTTCGCATGCCGTGGCTGGCAGGGCAGTAGAGGAAAACGGCATTACTACCTGACGAACGCTCAGCGACAGTACAACCGTATAATCCCGTAAGGACGCCCACAAAAAATAAAGAAATAAATTTGGAAACAAACATGGGTTGGGTTATATTTGGAAATGCGGCAACAAAAAGTTATAAAAAAAGGCTATACGACTTTGGGCTACCCGCTACAGACCACATAAAACGGGAACTGATACCGCAGATTTCGGGCACGGGAAATTTGCGTTTTATGATCCGATAAACACGCGGTAATTTGCTACAGCATCCTGTAAAAGGGGTTGCGGACGCAGCAGGTTCGACTTACATTGTTGGCACGATTCTAACGCGCACGCAGATTTGCTTTCAGATATTTAAAAAGTAAATAGCGGCCGATTCTACCACGCAGGTAAAATAATAAACTATCAGAACAACGCAAAACGACGATGGAATGGATGAAGGAAGACACAGACAGAACTTTTATAGCCGTTTTTATCTTTTTAGGTATGTCGTTCCAACTCACAAAGCTTCAACCTTAGTAAAACAGTGAAGATTGAGCATACACCAACACGAAAATACAGGCCGTGCACTAGTCGCCGTTGTCAGAGTCCGGCGATGGTTCTTTGCTGTCCACAGAGGTGATCCCTCATTTGGTCTAAAGCATTTCAAGTGCCGCGATCCTTGCGCATGTACGAGGACGCAACCATCGCCTTTGGGAGGGTCATCTTCTAGACAACACTTTGCAAGCTCGTCTCGTAGTTGGGACTGGGAGGCCACGCAGTGTCTTCCGCTATTATCTTTACCGCCAGCATGACGGCCTTTCGTTTAAATAAAGCCTCCTAGTGGATTTTGATCTTCCATCTTAAAACGGCGGACGCGAGTCCGTAGACGGGAGAGAATGCGCGCGATACGAACACCGAAATGGCGAATGTAAACAAACGGTTACGATGGCGATGGGGCTACCCACCTTGTATTAAGAATTGAATTTTTCTCGAGTTTCGGTTTTTGGTTGCAATTGTAACGCGCATTAGAGTAATGGGTACCGATTTTGGCGGAAAAAAAGAGTGCGCGTTAGACTCGTGAAAACAAGGTACATGGTGCGAAGGTCACGCGAGAACCTGCCGCGTTGCATATCACGCTGCAACGAACAGTCGGGACAACTCGTATGTCACGAGAACCGATATCGCGTGCGCAGATCGTGGAGAAAAAAACGCAATAACCCAATACGAACGCGCATGCCACGGGAGCAAATACCGGGGACCGCAGATGCAGCAAACTCGCATTTCACGATGCAATAAACACGCGAGATCAACTTCCGCGTGACATGAACAAATATCGCACACGTAAATCACGGACAAAAACGCGTCAACCGGCTAGAAACTCCCTTGTCAGACGTACCGGTATCGCAGATCGCGCAGATGATGCAATCCCCGTCGAACATCGCGTGATGTCCTACGGGAATAGGGGGTAGGCGATATTTCTGAATGTTCATGTTTCACATATTAAGCCCGAAAAACGGAATGGGCGATCTCACGGGGAAGCGCTCACTTACGGGATTTTACGGTAAGTCAGTTGTAGCCTTGCAGATTCCCTTATCGGTATAGTAGCTTATACGCAATGTTTAGATTTTCGGTGCTGGTCACACATATCTATTTCTTGATTGGTAAAAAACAATCCTGCGCGCCAATTAGTTATAGGTATCCAGAACATGCGCCTGAAATAAATACAACACGGGAACGTTGCTCGCATAATATAACCCCAAATAAAAATGCACCTTAAAATTGCGACAGTTCTGCTAATAAAGAGCTTAGACATCTCAGTCCCTTTTAAAGGGATGCTGAACCAACTATTTCAGTGTCTACATTAAACGGCGCACTATCTTTCCATGAGTCAGCAGCCGCCGGTGTGCGCGAGCACACCCAACGAATTTGCCGTCACTATGTTCCCCTTCTCAAGCTTTTTAAGCGTGAATGGAGGATTTGATGACGTCAATGTTGAGGCGTGTGCTCGCGCATGCCGGCGGCTGCTGACTCATGGAAAGATAGTGCGCCACTTAATATAAACACTGAAATGTTTGGTTCAGCATCCCTTTAATATCTGAGTATTTCTTAAAACTTTCTAGAGAATGGACCGTAATGTCATAGCGAATCAAAATAAGTATATTCAATGCGATCCGCCTAAAATATGGTATATTCGGTACCCTTCATCTTTCTGAAAGTTTTCGACGAATATCTCGACCCTATGTTTAGACAACCGCCCTAAGAAGCAAACATAGATGGAAATATATTAAATGAAATATACAACCTAAGATCTGCTGCCGGAGGATATATTCATGTTCCCTGAAGCAATGCAAAAAAGGTAAACCATATAATTTTGCAATGATATTCGCTCTCCACTTTAATTGTTTTAACAATGTAGCCACCACAGTGAGATAACGGAAAATGATAAGGGCACGACTACAATTTAAAAACCAAACATTTACGAATTCTTCGATTTCTTTTTCTTTTTATGTGGTTTATGTTATAATGTGATATTAGCTCGCCCTCAGTATTTTTTCGCTGCTATGTATTTTTGTGTCAGTTTCTAGGCAGGTCCTTATTTTTAATTCTGTGTGTTCTGTAAAAGTAAAAAGAAAAGGCAGCGTCATTTGTCCATTGCTCAAATACCTTTCTGTATTTACTTGAGAATACTGCGTCTCGGAACGAAAACACACAAGGGAGAGTGGGAATTAAATATTTGAGGAGCTCAGGTATTTGAAGGGTAAGTTGCATGGATTATGCATCTATAGCTTTATTCTTTGATGATGTAAAAATAATAGGTTATACAGTACGTTATCACCGTTTCAATACTATGGCGTTCCAAGTGTTCTCGATATGTGGCTCATTATACTCTACCTGTGCTTCCTTTTCATTTTCCTGAATTTTATAGAACGTTAAATTTCTTCGTGTGTCAGAAACATGCTTGGCGCTCCATATTTAGTTTGAAGCATATTCCAGGTCAACTCCAAAAAAGTAAGAACAACAATTTATTAACCTTTGATTTTTAGATTACAAGCACAGTGTAGAAATCCACACACTGTCACACATTGTTTTTTTTATATTTGTGACAAAGTTCTTCAGTCAAAATACCATATGCACATTCGTTAGAATAATTAACACCCACTCACACGTCGGACATTGAACAAATGCTTTGGTCGAAATTTTTCGCATACACCACGCTGAAAGCTTCAGCCAAGAGAAGCTCCAATCTCAACGCGCATGCGCTGCCTCCAATAAACCTCCGCTCGAGTGCTCACAAAAGGGCGCTTCGTTTATTGTTCAACCGGAAGCGAGCGCCATCTATCAATGTGACGCTAACATTCCGGACGACTCACACCTCTGTCTCAGGGCGCGAAACAATTACATACAAAAATCAACTAAAATTAACATAAAGCCAACAAAAGATATCAGAATGATTTCAGGAAATAGAAACTACGCGAAAATACGGGAAGGCGGGGAGGAGCGGCTATGATGTATATGCCCGCTTCTTAAAATTATTTCGATATGAAATCTTCATATTTAAGTTTATCAGAACTAGTTTTCGGCACTCCGTTTTTGCGCGTCACCAAAAATATGAGCTATTAATCTTAGCACACTTTTTATGATTCTTTTTTTTGCAATGTAGACACAATTAATTTTTGCATTTTTTTATCAGGCAGTAAATTTTGGTTTTATGTGTATTTGCTAAAATGCTGGATTATCAAATGAAATTTTCAATTGCGATCTCGTGTCTCTTACAGTTGCTCCTCTGTTAGGATCAGAAGTATCACAAGAAAATAAAACAACAATATTATTTCTAACGTGATAAAACACCAAGACATGAGAAATATAATAAATATGAAAAAGACGTCATTGAATTTCGTAGATGGTTTCTAGTTATCAGGTTATTTTTCCAAAACACATTTAATTTTTCTTGAATATTCTTTTCTTAAGTGCTAAATATATTGTGACAAGTACTTGATGATGTCATAAGTTTCTCCTAATAAATATTTGTATTCTTATTGGCAGATTAGAAAATTAACACAGATGTGACGCTGAAGACGATTGAAGGTTTTAGAGAAGTACATTGTCCAAACAATAATTTGCGTAGCAGTGTAGCCATAAAACCTCACTCCCATCTTCAATGCGAAGGAAATAATTTATCTGATCAACCATTCCGCATTTTTCCGAAAAATTAACAAAAAAGTTCAACGTGGTATTTGTAAAAGAGGAAAAAATAAAGATTTTAATGTAGGCGCCATGTTATGGATGTTTGCACAAAAATGAAAAATTGCCCGGATGTTTAGGTTAGTTTTCATATGCTCAGTTGCACTTGCCTAACCGCTCTGTCGTATGATTTAATATATTACTACGTTCATAAAATTTATTTCATGCATCATCCCATAAAAATACTGTATATCTTGTTTTTGTTCGACCAGAACATCTAAATATAAACTTTGAATCGGAGTGAAAACTTTTGAAATACTTTGGTAACGAGTTTTCCGGCAGGTTCTTTCTTTGCTATTGTAAGATTCGTACGATAATCGACCGATCGATACAAATTTTCGGAGAAGTACACATTCTTCCACGTAAACGAGTTTCAGCTTATCGTCAGTGAAACTTGAAAATCGTATGGTTTAGGCGGGTTGACAGTTCGGGAATGGAAACGCATGCCTTCCATTACCAGGCTGACAAAAATTGAATTGTTTCTGATGCTCGTGCCAATACAGAAGAAGATTCAACATTTAATGGATTTATTTCAAAAAGTACGACCATTTTATCATGCATGAGGGCACCCTTTTATTGTGGACCTTTATTAAGCACGTTTGTATGGCTATGGCTGACATAATAGCTGGCACAAGATTAAAAGTACTGCGACCTCCCAGCCGGCGAGGTACAGTAAGCGTGGTGTGTCTTTTTATTGATGCAGTATGTAGAACGCAAGGTCAAGTTGCATTATAATCGAGACAGCTGACTCTGATAGGTCATAGGTTTCGTTTTGGCACACATGGTGACGAGCAGAATGTCTAAGGCTTCGATGTAGTCAATGTTTACATAAATCTTACACTTCCTAGAAGCTGCAAGCTCAATCACAGCCATCCAGTAGTGCGATTTCTCCCCTTCGAGTGGTTTCACGCAAAAACATGTACTCCCTTATCTTCCGAGGACTACATAATTTAGCGCTTCCTAGCCGCTGCTACGACACTGGGTGCGTGATTCATCACGAGTGCCACGTTACATCCTTACGCCCATCACAATAGTGGGGTCAGTCGACTTGCGATAAAAAATGTGTTGGCTTCGTCCTAGCGGAACAGGATTCAACTGAAGTGGTTTCAATTACCGTATTCCATTGCTACAAAACAATATTATGACTGCAGACTTTGTAATTGTTAGGACAATTTCCAAAGAAAGTATAAGCTCAATGATACCTTCACGGAGATGTATGAGTCCTGCGTTCCCAAGCTAAACATAAAGAAATATTAACATTTTGAGCTCGGCTGAAAACGCGTATGCTGTTACTTTCTGATTTTATTTTATTCGGAGCCTTTTTCACTGAGTGAATACCGCGAGTAAGCAGAAGGCCAGGGGTCAATTTGGTTGTTTAATGATGAATGTAGGAATTCTTGAACACTGTTGAGGAGCGTGGCCATAACGGGTTGCAGGAGATTCAAAATGAGACTCACTCTAGAGGTATCAAAATAACTCCGTGGGAGATCAATTTGAATTTGTTATTTGTTTTTTTAAACGCTTTCCAACAAACAGCATTTAAATTGTATTACACAAAACGAGGTTTACAAAACAAACAAAAAACGATAGAATCTCCAGACACACGAATATACATGCTGATAAAACAGTATGAGTGATGTAACTCGACTTTTGGAAGATTACCGTGTAATCCATCGACTAATAAAGGTTCACCGCATTACACGATTATTGATTCAGGGCATAGAAACAGCTTGCACTGCGCTCATGGCTAATCTTTTTTTTTCGAGATTTTTCGTTAATGTCTGGAGAAATTTCGACCAAGCAACATACCAAAATATTTTATGCGAACCAAAATAGTGAGTATACTTTGAACAAAATTATGAAATGTTATTTACTGTCTCTAGATGCCTATCATATTAAACTATACTGATTCAGCTAATTATCTTGAGGACTGGGTCAAAAAGAACTTTCCATTGGAGGAAAGATTTTAGTTCAAATTTGCTCGCACGCCGGAGTATATATCTGGTGAAAAGCTCAGCTTTTAACTTGGCAAGGAGTGAAAACATGCCAGGTGTGCGATAAGCAGAATAAGCTCAGTCGCTTTGTGGTTTTGACACTTCAATCACAAATGTAATGTAATATACTGCGGGAAAGCGTAAAGGATATCACACTACGCATTATCCCGTTACAAGGATGGTCATGACTGGTCGCGGTATTCGAATCAAACTCTGGATTGGAAAAGTGTAGCAATGTTCCGTGCACTTACACGAAAAAAAAAACTACCGAAAGGTAACTGAGGCGCATGTAAATTCTTAATTCCTAATTTAGTTACTCCAAAAATCTCGGCAACTTCAACATAGTCTTCAGTAATTTATAGCTCTAGGGCTTCTTTAGCTCGAATAATTACACAACAGAGTGACCTCTCCGACTGCACGAATGCACAGGCATGGTCACAAATGGCTTATATTTGAAGAGTCACCACGAAGAACACAATGTGGCACTATATGTAACATAGCAGCAGATAGATAAAGCCCTTTTGCTTGAGTTCGAGTTGATTATTTGTCATGAAAGGTATAACAATCCGTTCTAAAAATAAGCCTGAAATTGGCAAGGCAAGAAATAAATACTGCCGGCATCTTTTATTGCAGAAAATAGAAGCTATCAGTACAATTTCAGTATCTAACAAAAAAGACACAGACAAAACAAAAACACGAAGCTATATGTTTTCTCAGCAATATATGTTTTCTCAGCAAATGGGGTCCCTTCAACAGTTTTCTTTGAAAACTTTGGGACCCCTGCCTGTATAACATCCTTTGTATTACCAATTGTTCTATAAATAAAATGCATTTTTTTGACTTTTGACTATACCACACTTCAAAAAAAAAAGTTATTTTATTTTGAAAAATAGTGTTTGTTCCTTTCAATGTATGATATCTTCATACATGCAAATTGTAATGCATCTAGGTCTGAAACTATGCAGATGTTTTAGACAAAAAAGATCAAATATACAAACCAGGAATGCGTTGATTCGGGGAGCAGGAATGCTACAGAAAAGATCAACCATCCACGCTGTTCTCGTGACAGCTGGTTGATCTAGAGACGTAGGCGTCAGAAACTGATATTGTCCTCAGAAGACACGTTTAAAAAACAAAACAAAACAGACTTAGTGGCAGGTATTGTTTTGGGAAAAGGCGCGTCCAGAGTGGGAACCTTCACGTAAAAAAAAAAAGGCTTCCATACGGTCATGTTGTTGGAGTAGTCAAGGATCAACCAGTAAAGAGTGAAAAACGTTGATTAGTCACTCCGATAAATAATATACACATTTTCGTCAGTTTAACCTAGTTTAAGTTCGTAGAATATAGACTGTGGAAAACCACAAGTAGAAGGCGGACGCAGACCTTTATTTGTTTTCTACTTTTAATTGAAAACGAGCGTGTTGGTGAATAGTTACGAATACTTGAAAGGATAAAACATCTAGGACGGGGCCGGAAACATGACTCCTTTCAACAGGACTTCAAAGAAGTCTTCTGTCCGTCCATGTCCTAGATGTTTTATCCTTTCACGTATTCGTTTCTACTTGTCTTTATGTGATGCCGTGTTTTTGAACCGCGTACAGACTAGGCCTCTTCAATATGTAGCTTCAGTTTAAAATCGGCTCTGAATTGTAATATATACGAATAAATATTTTTAGACCCCTAATATTTAATGGCCATTTTTTACCCAACATGAGAAGGTTCATAAAAAATGACTCCACAGGTTAAAGTGTGGTGGTATAAGATAATCACCGGGCTACGGAGTTTCGCTTATTCTGGCAACAGCCTCAGCTATGTGATCATTGAGTAAAACATTCAAATCGACGTCAATAAGAAGAGCAATCCAATATAGGAACAGTGCGTCCCTATTGACCCTTTACCTAAGATTAGAACCGTTATCGCTGTAACGTATTTACTTCCCTACTGCATGCTCCCCCCTCCTTACACACACACGAAGAAAAAGTGAAGCGTCAGAAGGAAAAGAGTAAATACATCCTTAGAGTTCCCATAGATAGGAAGTGGAGCGTGAACATGTAAGGGGCGGAAAAGAAAATTGTAGAGGTGACCACCATGATACGTCCCATTAGTCTACGAGCAGCGACCGTTACCGCAGAGGCGTGATTTTGGTCTAAGGGGCCAATCAGCGTCCACCAACGCTTGGCTGAACCATTAAGGTCGATGAGAGTCGTCTTCTTGATGTGGTTTACAAAGTCCTCCACGATGATGGGCCCCTTTAAAGCCGCGTGTGATAAGACCCCGAACGCGAGCCATAAATGATGGTTCTTTCTGTATTTTTTCTTTCTTTAGCCACCATGTAATAGCCTGGAAGCGCATACTATTTTCTGAAACAAATGTGATGATAACAAAAACCTCTGTCGAAACACACTGAATGAAAAAAAAACAACAATAAAACCTGGTTGTGCTTTTGTAGTGTTTCGCTGCAAGCCGACTGCCTCGAAATGCGACAACACTGCTTTATTCCAATGAAGATTGTATTCCGGCGTTAAAATTGAGGCAAATCCTATCGTATCGGCTAACTTAGCATCAAATGCCCGAACATTGTAACTTAATATATGAGACTTGTTTGTTTGCCATTTTGTCGATTTTCCTTATTCCTCTTTCCCCTTCGCGGCGTTGTTTCGGCGACAGTTTATGTGCATCCCTCGTCCGAAGGACACGTAGTGTTCTTTTGTTTTCTGGCGTCTCACTGGCCCGAAAAACAATCGAGCCTCAGTGTGCCGCCGCGACTCTTCAGCGTTGTACTCTCCAAATCATGTTTTAAACTTCCATATTTAATTAAATTTTTCAAAAGGCGAAGCCGAATGGAACACGCGCTCTACCTCCGGCACAGCTGCGTATTACGCAGGGTAGCGCGCCATAGTAATGTCTAACTTGGCACAAGCTTGGCAATCCCAGTGGCCTAACTTGCACCTAATACGGTTTTGCCCGAGGTGTTAGATAGTGCCAAAGTACTCTACTTTTGTCGTTTCTGTAACTTTTTTCTGGCTCACATCATAACTGTTAAAGTGCCAGAATAGAGACAAAGATGCCTCATGTAAACCAAAAAACCAGCAGTCGAGCCTGTACTGGCATATGTTTACCAGTTTTAGGCACACGTTTTACATATAAAAAACGAAAAACGAGAAGTGAAGCCTAATTCTACAAGTTGTTTGATGATTAGTCCCAAAGATGCCAAATTTCATCTAAACCTACCATCAGTGGAAACGTACTTTGACATTGTTTGGAGAATTACGGTCAAGATAACCAGACTCTGGCCAAAGAACGTCTAGTTTGGCTTTTTCTTGGCTTCTTCGGACTCTTCAAGGCAACAAAATCACAAACAAAACCAAATTTCGGCCGGACAAATGGTGCTACTTTGGGTGCCATCCCTCGACCGATGAAGGACACGTAGAGCAACCCAGGGCCGCGCACGCGCGCAATAAGAAAGACGGAAGCGGAGCAAAGTGGGATAGTCGCGGACTGACCCGAGATCCGAGCGTTCGTGATGAAGAGGGAATTCCGCCATAAGGAGAAGATGACGCGATATGAGTAGGACGCGCGATGGAGGGAAGGTAAAATAAAGAGGGGAAGACAGAAGGTAAACTCTTCTAGGATTATAAATGAGAATGGACGGCGGAGCTCCCTCAATTTTTAAGCAAAATCAATATTACGCGACAACCGTAAACAATATTATTATTCACACCAACTAAACTCTCTTACGTCAAGCCGCGGTGGCGTCGCGTTGGCCGCGCATCCGGTCAGTAGCCTTGGGCTGAAGTCACCATGCGGGACGGGCCCTCCTGTGTCGTTTTGGAAGAAACCAGACGAAAGCGTGCCTTCTCGCCATAGCACCACGACTGGGGCTGTACCAAAAGAGCCAGGAAAGGTTTGTCTTATTTTTGCCTGCTCTGGTCGTCCTGAAAAGCGAACACCAGGCACCGTCGGACCACGAGGGCTAGTGCGGGAAGCCGTTTAGGTTGAATTCACAAATACTTGTGGTCGTCAGACCTATTTGTTTTGTTCAAACATAAGAGTGGAAAGCCGTCAAGTTTCTGAACCACCCGTGGACCACGTTCAGTGCGTCTTCACGTTCAAAGGACCGTATGGTCGTTCAAACTGTTGCGTGTTATTTAAAACTTGCTCAAACTATCGTCTAGTACCTGAAACGAGAGCGCTCAGTAGACCGAACGTTGGGATAAGATGTACGTGCAGGTCTGAAAATACTCTTAAGATTGATGTTCGTTTCGGGGTAAGTAGGCTCGGTGTAAACAGTAAAACAAAAAAATGGTGATCATTGTTGCCAGTGGTCATCGCCGACTTGTTATTCTTTACACATCTTGGTCCGACTCCGCATGCGATTTTCAGTATCGACGTCGAACATCGCAGCTACCGTCCACGGGCTTAAGGCACGAGCTATGTCGCGTCTGAAAATAGCTAGCAGAATCTCATAACTTGAATCAGGATTTAGAGTCCATTCTGCGCCGTTCCCGCAGAATTTTCGGCCGCATGTAACATGATTTACGCGAAAGTTTGCGGTGAAACGAGCCTTGTGAATTTCACTCAGGCCGCTAAGGTGTAAGATATTACCAGGAAGACCTAGAATCAATAATTCTATCGCAAAACATAGCAAGGGGATTTACACCGACGCCGATAACATCGCATTCTTATGGTTGATCCGGAACGCGGTGTTTCTTGACCACACCCCATCGCGCATGCGCCGTTCCGGTGGCGTGCTGCTAGGGGCGCTCCGGTTTGCTTGTAAACATGAGCAGATCTATAGACCGTTTCTTCAAGGGCGCCGCCATCTTGAATTGTCGTCACTTCCAGTATGGGCGAAAACATTGTTTTGCCGTCACCACGCCAGTAGAAGACACTTAGGATATAAGCGTCACCGTCACACATTATCGCTTTGCCTCCCCTTATTTTTGTGCTAGTTACAGGTTGAAACGTTTTAGTATTTTTTCTTCGCCCATACCGGATACGCATATTAGGTAGCTAGGGACGAGAGTACACAGAAAAGGTCTATAGAGACCCGTGCAAAATACACTAGTTCCGTGTGTTCACAAATATGGGCTGTTTGAAATAACGTCCCTCGATGTGAAATCGGCCATATAAATCGCCGCCTGCATGTAGTATCACAAACTTTTCGCCAAAAGTGTAATTCACAGGTTGGTTCTTTCTTGTAAAACTACAAAGCGTAGCTCTCTTTCTGTAAAAAAAGGGCCAAGAAAACAAAAAACAAAAAAATATCTAGAATCAACGGTGGTCGGTAACGCAGACGACCGAGTCGAGTGGCGGTGCGTCTGGCGCACGTATTGGTAGATGGCGTCGGGAACTACGTAGGAACTTGTGGCCGACCAGCGAAAGAAAGCAGAAGACACGCAGACGAAATCCCTCGGCAGCAAGAGCGTCGTCGTTATGCAACCGTATTTTTCATCTTTTTCTTCTTTTTTTTTGTTTTTACTTCACGTTTTGCTTTTGTTGTTTACCCGAAGAACACCGAAAGCTGACGTAGCATTTGTTCGAGGCCGGGAATTCGAAAGAGATGCCTTGCCGTTCTCACCTAGTTAGTTTCTACAAGAGGTATCGCTTGGACGCTCAAAACATTTCTCCCGTGAGGTCGCCAAGCATGCCCGAATCGTTTGTGGAGCGTTCCAGATGGGCTTATTTTGGTTTGAACAGCATAGGCTTCGCGGAGGCACACGTTTATGCTCAGTGTAACGAGCGTAAAGGTTCCCACAAGGACAAACAGACGAACACTGGTGAAGGGTCAGCTTCACGTTACAGACACAAAGAAAAGATGGACGCCGCAGGACGAAACAGATGACTTACAACTGCGCACCACAAAAGATAAAAAAATGTATCTGCGGCGTGCTACACATAGATGACTCACATAATAAATTTCGTCACGTAACGTTAAATTGAATCATTTCTTCGCGCAAGTCTCTTTTGTAGCTAATAGTTACTTTGTGTGTATGTGAAGAGCCAGTGAAAAAGACGAACACGCAAATGAAGAAGCGCACTCAGCAAAATTGTGAATCAGCTCATCTGTTCTGTCTCGTCCGCTCCTTAATCGTTTATGTAAGTTCAAGTTTACCTTTTACAAATATGTATAAATTTGATAAACTAAGGACTGCAAAAGGACCGCTCTCTCATTTACTTTTGTATCGGAAGTTTCTTTTCTGGTCATGGTGAGTTTCATGTGCAAACCTCAGTAGCGCAATTTAATGCGAGAATGATGAACCAATTGACGCAGTCTCATGCACAGCTCAATTATATCCACTTTGGAATTACAAGTCCTTTGCGTTAATTAAATCACGCGTCAAAGCATCAAAGATAACAGTTTACGTCTGATCAACAACAAGCACACGCATTTTATTTGAAGAAATAGACTAGTGCTAATTATTCATCTAGTTATACCATTTTAGAAAACAGCTAGGGCTGAAAATACAAAGAGAAATAACAAAACAGATTAGAGGAGAGTTGTTGTTTTCGTTGTTTCCTTGTCTCGCATTTTTCACACTTTTTGTTTTCAACAAAAAAGTTGATAACAAGAAATCACCGAAGTATTTTCAGAAATCGTAACCGAAGTCACGTTTCTTTGGGAACCAGAACGTTTACTGACGCCTCATTTACAATAAGAGGTCAGAGTATCGTTAACAAAAACACGATTCCCAAAAAAGAAAAGAGAAGATATTAGCGTGTTGTGGTCACGCAGCGAAGCCATCAGCACGTTCCAAGTCAGTTGCAATAACGAGATAGAGCACAGCCATTATATCTTGCTCTCTGTTTCATACTTATCAACTTTATACGTATACATTAAATAAATGTAGCGCTATTGTCTCTGTAATTCCCTCTAAAACGTTGCCTTTAAATTTCTAAGGCCGGAATCGCGGCTTCCGAGATTTACTGTTTTATCAACGACGTGAGCACACTAGGCTGCGTAACGAGATATGATGCAAACGTTGCGCGAAATACAGCGATGAAAATGTAAATTTTAAGTACAACTTTTGTGAACGGGTCACGCTCCCATTTTATGGTCATGCACTCTTTAAGCAAAGTTAATGTCTAGATTTGCAGAGGTTTCCAATGCATCTTCATTAATCTTCTTAGAACACTATTGTGAGGCGAGAAATATGTTGAAAGTGTTTGGGAGGATCAGGCTTGTTTAGAAGACAATAAGCTCTTAAATATCCTCTTGCATATGTTTATGTCATGCTTAAGTCGTAAAATCAGACATTTTACGGTGGCGAAATTGTTTTTTCTAATCATTTTTTTTATGAAAGTGCTAAAGTGAGGTTGGTATAAATTTTTTAGCGTTAATAATAGTAAATATAATATATATATATATATATATATATATATATATATATATATATATATATATATGCGAATGCTACAGTGTTTCAGCGAACTTGTGCCACGACCTAAAAACTGGTGCACTCTACGCATGTCAAACCAATGGAGTTTGTTGGTAGCCCTCTTGAACTAGTCAATAGGGAGTTTCAGAATAACGCACGCTAAGGCTTTGGGTACGCAAAGAATAGCGTCATCGCCACTCTGCATGCTCCGAACGCAAATCAGGTTTTGCGCTTTGCGTGCGTAATTTTACCGTGCGCTATTTCTCGGAAATAGCGCGCGCACGCAAAGTGTCTTTGCGCTTCGCCAAGGAGGATTCGTGATGAAAGTTGGCTAAAGCCAAGACCAGCAGAGTTAAAAAAATGGCAGCTTCCAGGATTATGTCGGCGGCTGCTTTGGCGGCGTCGTGAGTGCGACGTCGGTGGCATCCTCGCGACTGCGATTTTCAATACGGGACGACATTGCACTCGGTTTCGAAACGATCACCGGCAACTCGGTGCTTGCGAAGCGCGAACATTACTCGGCGAAGTTACGATGTGCAAAGGTCAGTACACGAGACCTCTCTTGCCGAGGCGACGCAAGCGGACATGACCAGTCAACCGCTCGCGTCGCATTCTCGATGTTTAAACAAATCTAAAATGCTACTCTGGACAAAAAAAAACTTGTTTTTTTCTAAAGTTACAGCATTTCGTCGGCGAAATAAAAATTGTTACTGTATCTTGGTGGCGTAGCAAGCGCGAGCTGCTTGGGCTTTTGCGTCGCGACGGAGAAACGCTATTCTAAAACTCTCTTGCGTCGCGTGCGCTAATACAAGCACTAAATTTAGCGCTAGCGTGCGCTAAAATTGCGTGCGTTATTCTAAAACTCCTTAATATATTTCTTGTGACCTATAAAGTGAATATTTAAGGACGATTAATTATCAAACTTTTTAAAGATTATTTGGCGAGCAAACCTTTCTATACGAAAATGGTAGAGCATGCCGAGGACTAATAATCGTGCCGTATCCATCAAGGTAGCCTACGCGAGCCTAATACATGCAAGCTTATTCAAAGATCCTCACACGGAGGAGAAAAAAATTAAAATAAAGGAGCTTTTTTCTTATTTCTTACGTTACGGAGATCATACTTGAAGAAGAAACAACATTATGCCCGAAAAAAAAAAAACATTATGTTTTCTGTCTAAATAAAACAGGGTATCAAAACGAATTATTTCCAACAAAATTAACGAAGGTAACATTTAATTTCTCAAATGATACCGAAGCTCTAACGTTTTACGTTCGACGGTGACATTAAAATTACTTAGGCCTTCCTTGTGGATGATTGGTCAGGGGATAATGTAACAAGTTCATGAAAATGACGAACACATGATGGTGGGCTGTTGACGTTGTCTGATTGATTCCATCGGTTCGTAGTGTTGTCTGCGTCTGGACTTGAGATGAAACGAAATATGAGCGCCGAGATCAGAGCCGTTAAAACGGAGATAATTTGGCCTTCTTCAGGAGAATTTGATAGCCTGGCAACCACAGCAGCGTAGTCTGACAACCGGGGGATGACTACTTCCGTCCGCAATTTTGTGGCTCTCACTCATAGGAACTCTATGCGATTTTTCAGGAATAAATAAGACAAAGAAGAAACGCTATTTTGTGTTATCGCAATATCCGCTGGTTCTAGCGGGCATCAAGCCCCGCCCATTAGCCAAACTCTTTCAGGATAAACAGCCCTGGCCGAGACGTTTCGATGGCGCCCTCTTAAGATTTTCATTCGTGACGTCCCGGCCAGGATTTGCCTCCCTATTATCAGCGGGATGTGTAACTGCCTCGACGTGATTGGCTGGATTTGCTTCGCAGTGAACCGGAGAATGGGCAGGCATTATCAGTATGCAGGACCCTATTATTTGGCCAATCGCGAGCGTTGACCAAAGCGACGAGTTTGGTGGCGCACGCCGCCAAAACAGCTTAAGAAACCTTGGGCATGGACCATACCGATTATGCTTTTTGTTCGGTTTTTCGTTTTGTTTCTTTCTTATAGGTTAACGCTGCGACCTCATTACCTGCAGACAGGTACTTTGACGGACGGCACTCACCGCTATTTTCGTTTCCCTGGAAGTACACAAAATGGCGCCACAGCGTGTATGACACAAATATGTCATGAAGTTAACCAGGACATGCATACAGTTTGAGATAGGTTTGTTTAGGCGGGATGGAAAGAGCGCTATTTATCACATTCCTGTTAACATACATATATAATTATAAAAAAATAAAAAATAAACTTTTGTGAACCAAAAAAAAAAAAGAAAAGGAATCATATGGTTAATTGCCAGTTCATGCTCCCAAGTTTTTTTGTTTTGTTTTTATGCGAAAAAAATAACTGTCTCGTGTAGCGAATTGGCATTATCAGCTCTTTAAACCGCGCCAAATGGCACCTAGATTGGATTGTCCCATAGAGCGAGGCCTGTAGTACGTAGCTACGAATTGATGGATAAACTCCCATTGGCTGGTGCCCAGCATAGTTCCAGGGAACGCCACCCCACAGAGATGCCCACTCCATGGCGCTGCGGCCCGGCCGCCAGTAAGAGGGAGAGGGTGGCAGGGCCCTACAGGATGGCGGTGGTTTTTAATATAATATGTGACTCTACTTAAGTGGTTATTGATAGTTCATTAAGAGAGTTTGTTTCTCTCTATATTTAATTCTTACTCACTAAACAGTGTGTTGAAGCTAGAATTGAGTCAGTATCTCCATTTTGTTCTAAATCAAGGTATTTGTCACTTTATTGTTTTAAGCGTCCGTGTAACTGCTTCCTCAGCTTATATATGTTAGACTTTAGTGGTGTATCAACTACAGTTTGGTTCTGTACTCTTACTTGAAGGTCAAATGAATCTTTTCAGCGATGCTCCTTCTGTGTCAAATTTTCTATTCTACGCATTATAGGTGTATATATAATTCAGTTTTATGGTAATGATAAATTGTCGGTAACGCTATACTCGAACAGTTTAAGCAAAATAAGCACGAGGTCCTGGCCGCAAAAGGAGTTGCACCTTTTGTGCATCTCAAGACACCAGACGCGCCAAAATATTTTTAATCAAGGCTTTTTTCGTAGAAATCTAGACAAACACAGTAAAAATAATAAAATAAAATCTGCAGTTTGACCCAAAAAAGTATAAATACGGGCTAAGTATTGGCTGCAATAAATAAAAACCCCTCTAGAGTCATATTTTACCGAGTAATTTTGATACCCCTGACGTGAACACAAAGAAATTGATCTCTTGATCAAGGAATATGCAAAAGTGCCGATCTGTGAGAGATATTGAACAGTCGTGCTGAATCAGAAACACCCAGCTACAAAGAACAAAAAAATGTCGGATATAAAAAGAAAAAACAAAAACAAAACAACCGTCTCGCTTGAGCGTTTGTGAACAAAATGCATAAGTAATCGTAATTGGGTTGCTGTTCATGTCATTTTTGCCAGAACTATGTAATTTTTCGGTTACCAAGAGGTGTTGCGTGAGTGTTTCCAGTGGGGAAGGGTTGACAGCCACACTGGGTGTCTAGTGTCTCTATTATATAGGATGCATTTCTCCAGCGCAGTACAACTGCTTGCCTGGGGGCTCGAACATACATCACGCAGCGGTGATATATGACCGTACGCCGGTACGATGCTCATCCAGATCGAAATTGGCAAGGGCCGGTGGTGATTGAAACCAGGATTCCTGGGATCTGCAGGCGCGCTTCCCTCCACGTGCTTGTAGCTGTGGTGCGTTAAAGCACTTCGGTCACCGAGCGAGGTATTAGTCTACATTGGAATGAAAAGAGAAAATTACGAGAGAGGTTGTAAAATAACTTCGTGATAACTCATTTTATTCTTATTTTTTTAGTCTCGGGTGCATTATAGAGTCTGTCTACTGCAATGTTTCTAGACGAGATGCTATGAAGATGCTTACATAGGGAGACATACACTAGGCGTAACATATGGAATATGCATGCATTTGTATTTGTTCATATCGCTGTAATAGGACCACTAATCGTTCTTAGTAAAAATGGCGTTCTGTGCAAAAACAAAAGGAGGTCATGTCACTATCACCGCTATCACCGAAAATCACATTTTCGGGAAAAGACCTGTCTAATGACCTTTATGTACCAAAAGTGGTACTCTTTACAGACTGTCTTAAGGGAGTAGCTGGAATATCAACCTTGAATTGTGTTAATACTAGGGTTTAGACAATACCAACAGAAATATAAATTTTTAAAATTATTTTGCGCTGTTCTAAAGCAGGCAATAGCTCGGTTTTGCTCAGGGGTTTTTTTTGCTCAGGGTTTTCACACGTACTTAAAGATTTTCTACAGTTAAGAGACGAGATCAGGTTAAGGCATGCATATTTACTTGTTTTAATTATGGGTAGTGTTAAGATTAGCATCATGCAATTTCATAAACAAGACTCTATAGATTCTAATAACATTCCTAGTTTTAGTCTAACCCACCAGCGGTAAGTAACAAGGAAATGCGCGTCAGTGGTAAATGACATTTCATCAGCCGTGTGGCAGGGGCTTTTTATGGCAGGATTGCTTTTTCAGCGAAAAAAGAACGTTAATTGGGAGATCATTAGGTGTCGTCTGACACCACCCGTATTACACCATGAATCATGTTCATCCGTTTACAGCAGCAATTAGGCTGGCTGATCTAAACACTCGCGTGACACGGGAGGACGGCTGCAAATAATGAAACCAAAATAAAAAAAATTCCACCTAACACTGCAGTTTGCGCGCTGATCACACTTGAGATAACGCGAAAGGACTGATGCGTTACTTTTACCTATAATTTCTTTATTGGCAGACGAAGTAAGGGCGTATTTACTTTTCAAGGGAAGAGAAGTGAAACGTGTTGCCTTTACTTCCTGATGCAGTAACGACCAACAGTTTTGAGATACTTAGGAGGGAAACACGTGGAACACAGATATTTAACGTTGTTAACACCACCACTCCCTCCTTTAATTTGCACGACAAGTAAACGCTAGATAGACGATAAAAAGTATGGGCGCTAAGGTTTGTCGGTATAGCCACGGTTATCTTTGAACGAGCACGTTAAAGTGCAAAGAATTATTATTGACGATGAATATTTGAGGCAGCTAGTGCTGTATAGAAATAACACATTTAGATTAAATATAAAATAACGCACTCCTCTTGAATCGCAGTAACGAATAACGTACATAGTTACTTTTGGGTGATTAACGAGACACAGTATTTACTTATTCTATTTCAGAAACGTGTAGATGTCTGACGCTGATGCTGTGCAGGGCATAGGCTAATGAAACGCCATGTTTAGGGCCACATCGCAGATTGCAGAGTGTTTATGCGATGAGATCTAAAATCTGGTCGGAGAAAGTGCGCATCGTTACTTTACACTCTACCTTATATGTTTGGTTGTGTGCTATTCGAGGACATAACGGCAATCAAGAATAAATGCCAAAGCAAGGCCGGAAGTTTTCAATCTCACAGCAAATACAATGGCACGACAAAAAGAAAACTTACCTTTTGTTTCGAAGGCGCACCCGATAAAGAAGAGCGTCGACAGAGTGCTGGCAACCGAAGTAAATCCCAGTGCACTCAGTGCACCGCGCAAAACCATCTTGTAGAGTTGCCACAGTCACTCACCAGATTGTCGCACGGTTTTTGAAATCAGGGTGCTTGCAGTAAGGAGTGTCGTTCTTTGGTCAGGAAAATTCACAACCACTGAAGAATGTTACTGCTGCACAGTTTCCAAGTCGATGCCCACCACTGACGAATGATGAACCAAACGGACCAGGGGTTGAAGAGTTGTTTAGCAGACGCAGATAAAGATTCCGGCTGGAAGAATTCAGCTAGACTTTCAAGAAGGAAGGGGAATAAAAAGGGAGGGAGAAAACACAAAATTACAGATGTAAGAAATATATATCCGTTGCTCAATGTTGATCTTTGTACAAAGCAAACATACGTATATGATAACGATAAAAATATGCGCAGTAATTGAAGTACATTAAGGAAATTGAAAACAATTGGCAGCGACCTCTACTTTGAATGTCCAAAAGCATGAAAGGCATTGCAGAGAGTTGGTAAGGGAATCGGTGTCTCATGTGACGTATATTTTCCCGCTAATTATAACGGGGAAACTGGATGGTTGTATGTAACTTGTATATGTGAAGCAACTTCAGGTTACGTGACGTCGATGTCAACCGCTGAATTTAACAGGTTAACTAGGACACGACATGTCAATTTTCCAGCTATATTTAGTGGGTAACTGAAACGGTTTATAGGTGACGTGACGACAATTTCCTACTAACTTTAGCGGAGAGGACTGAATTCATGTTTTGGCCTCAAGGCGTAAATTTTCCCCCTAAATTTAGCAGGAAAACTGCGTTAACAGATGGGTCACGTGCCGTAAATTTCCCTAATTTGTATAGGTGAGTTCAACATAAAATACTCCAAAAGACAAGGACAGGGAACAAATCAGGACATACGCATGTCCTATTTAGTTCGTGCCCGATTTGAACCAACTAGCCAGCAACGTACCTTACTTGTGTATTGGTCACGTGATGTAAGGTGACGTCACGGGACGCAACTTTTCCGCGAAATTTAGTGGGGAAACTGTATTGGTGTATAGTTCCCGTGACGTAAATTTTTTTGATGAGGTTTAGTGGGAAATGGAATTGGTTGGTTTGTCCCTTGACGTCAAGTCACGTGACATGAATTTTCCCGCTGAAGTTAGCTGAGAAACTTGAATTTGCGTATAGATCTTCTGATAATAATATTCCCGCTAAATTTAGAGGGGAATTCCCGGACAGACGGACGGACAAAGCTTTGGGATTGGTAAGTAGCGTTAAAAGGCATTTCAAGCATAAAAATCTTTACGCTTTATAAATTCTCTGTATTATACATAGCTTACGAGACTGTTTCCACCATTCTTGTTTTGTGTCTTTCTGACTACACTGAACGAATGAAGAATCTTACAGTTTTGCTCTAATTATGACAGAGTCTTTGAAAAAAAAGAATGGTACTGTTCGGTAATCTATCAGAGGAGGGGGGGGGGGGAGGGTCTTAGGAATATTAACAGTGACTTTTATCTTCAAAGTCCTACAATGCATCAAATGCAGTTTTTGAGGAACGATCATCTGAAATTGTGTAGAAGGCATTAAACAGTCGTTTCTGGGAGTAAAGAACCTATCATTTGTTTTATTAATTTACCAGGTGGATGTAAAGCAAAAATTCGTTTAGTACAAATGCCACGTGGCGTCAATTTTCTCGCTTAATTTAGCGGGAACTAAATTAGTGTAGTAGGTAAGGTGCCGTCAGGAAACGTGATATAAATGTTTCCGCTAAATTTAGCGGAGAAAATGAAGTGATGCATACGTGACTTCGCGACGTCAGGTCACGTAAGATCGATTTCCTCGCCAAATTTAGAGAGTGAACTGAATACGTGCAAAGTCCCATGAGCTCAATTTCGCCGCCAAATTTGACGGGAAATCAAGATTAGGTATGCGGGCCGCGTGACGTCAGGTGGTGTGACATCAATTTTTCCGCTAGATTTAGCAGGGAAACTGAATTAGTGTATCGGTCACGTGACGTCGACTTCCATGCCAAATTTATCGGGAAATACGTGGCCGAAAGGACGGAAAAAAATTGGTTTCGTGATTTCCGTTAAGAAGCATTCCATGCTTTAATAATATATCACACTTATCATGGCAGTAGTATATCAGAGCAATTGCTCAAGCAAAGAAGATGCTACCCAACGTACGAAGATATTAGGCTATGTGAAGTTAACTGATTATTAAATAACACCGCTGAAATTAATACGCTGGCATCGGTGGGATCTGTTCCCCTCACTTATTCAATATCCGCAATATCTACGTCTCAGAATAAAACCCACAAAAAAGAGAGGTTGAATATAGAGATACATTGTACGTTTCAACTTGCCTCCCTTCAGTGGACATGTTATTTCTTTCACATTTTAAATATAGTAGTTTCAAAATGTTTTATACGAGGCGCTTTCTCTAAATTCACAAAGAACACAAAATAGGAACCACAGTTTGTACAGTGAAAACAACATAAAATGACCAACTAAAAATGGAAAGTCGCACTTTGCGGAAAATGGTCTAATCCCGTATCTTATAGAATGTAAGGTAGTTATATTTGCAAGATACTTCTATCTCTTCATATAGAAAAGAGAACTTCATAAGTGTCAAGTTACAGCATATCAGCCCTACATATATCGTGCCTAAGTCCCCCAAGATGCGGAACGCATAGGCCTGGATTAGATCCGAGCGGCGAATGGCGGATCGGAGAACGCGTGGTCTAATTGTCGCGGGGACTCCCATAGTGTATAGAGAAGGCTGGACGCGAAAGTGTATACTCTCGTCACGCTCACCCCAATCTCTCGTTGAATAATTCTAACTAAAAAAAAAAAAGTAATTATTCGAAAGCCTATATTTGTAATCCCCTTGATGTTATACGGATACGTGCTCGAGTACACTCTCTTTAATGTGAGTGCTGCAGATGATTTCGTGTTTCGTTACTTGAACCAAAACGCCAACTGAAGGTTCTGGCATAGACACAATTTAATCTGTGTTGTCCTGTAACTCAAAAGACGAGGGGAAATGGCGTTCGTAGAAACCGGTAATTTCTGACATCGTCTTCGATCAGACTTCGTATGTTATGTATAGGATGCTCGTGTTTTAGGAGTTTATTTTTCGTAAAATGCGGAGGGTGCTCTTCGGAGTTTATATTCTGCTGGAAATTCCGTGTTTATCGGAGTTTGTTTCCGTTATATTTCCAATTCCTCGAAATTCTGAGTTTTATTTTACTGCGTTCGCAATTTTTCGAAATTAAAAATAGGAAACTCATTTCAGACAAAAGCGTAGACTGCCGCAATAAAAGTTAGTTCGCAAGTTAGCACTGATGTTCAAAAAAAAACATGAGTACCTTGAAATAGCCTAGTTTCTAGACGTAGTCATTGGGAAGCATAAAAGCTAAGCTGCCTTTATATAAAATCCACATTTTTTTAACAGTTACAAAAACACAACTCCCCCTTCCCCTAAGAGGCACTAAAAGTATGAACCGAACAGGGAAGCAAAATAGTGGCTTTGGTCGTGACCCTTTGGCGACAGAAAGGGAAACTCTATTTTGTCATAAACCCGACATATATATATATATATATATATATATATATATATATATATATATATATATATATATATATATATATATATATCAGTTATATACCCACGCCGTCGGCCCTCCCGCCACCATGCCCGTTGCATATATATATATATACATCTATATATACATGATGTATATATATGGGTGGTTTCATCTCAAATCGGACAGGCTAAAAGGGTTTAATTTTTAATTTTGACGGAAAAAGTATATGTTTTGGGGGTATTTCTGAAATGAAGGAGGCCGCAAACCGCAAGTTCGCCAGATTTGTTTTTTCTAGTTATGAAGCGTAGAAGCAGCGGTTGCAGAAACTAGCATTTTTGCCTGCCGTCGCAGGTCGCGTGTTTGACACCCTCTGCTGCCGCTACTGTTTTTCCTACAGAATCTTCACTTTTGCTCCTCATTTAATAAATACTATAAATATACCTTGATGCAATCAAATATTTTTATAAATTTTATTTTTTCTAAAAAAAGGTCAAACCTGTTGTTCAGATGGATTTTTGGCCAACTTTAACAGGTCCTCACTTTTTCTGTACTTAAGGTAAATTGTTGTCCTTTAGCTCTATAGAAAGCCCAAACATTGACTTCACTTGCGCCTTCTCGAGCCACATGGCCCTTCGCCGGGCGCGTCTGATGAAGAAATAGGGAATGCACTTGTTTGTCCATTTTTGAAACTCGTCAAAGAAATTGCCGAATATTTATGTACAAGATTTGAATGGTGTGAGAATTTATCGTGAATCATACTAGGATGTATAATGAGTAGTCACCCTGTGACTGCTCATTATACAATTTTTGACATGCGTTGCCTTTTGATATGTATCTACTTGTTACTCTGTTTTGGAGTGTGTTTATGCGGTTTCTCTCTTATTTCAAGTTTTAAATTACAATGAATATCACCAGTTCGCTTACTGTACGTTTCTTGTAAAAAAAATAAAAAAAATATTTTTGAAATTGTAGAGGCGCACAATGTCGGTAAGGTTGCTGTATTTTAGTCAAATGAGCACACATTTCACGCGATTGCGGCTCAAATAGAGGACATACAACCAAGATATTACACTTGTATATTGTATTTTCTTGTAGTTGAATATTATATCTAAAATAATTTAAAAAATAAAAATCTACAAAAATGAAGTTTTGGAGAAAATCTACCTCAAACTTTCAACATTTGTTATTTCTTACAACGGTTACGTGTAGGTAGCGGAGCGGCTAGTGAACAAATGATAATGATATTGTTCTATCTATAACGGGTTTGCTTGGGTCTTTCTATAGAGCTAAAGAAAAAAATTACCTTAAGTACAGACAAAGTAATGACCTGTCGAATTTGACCAAATATCGACCTGAGTGACGAGTTTGAAATTCTTTTTAAAAAAACAATCAAATTCCTAAAAATATTTGACTACATCAAAGTATCTTTATTGTACCTATTATATGAGACAAAAAAGTTGAAAGGGTGTAGAAAAAACACCAGCGTCAGCAAGGCGTCAAACACGCAACCTGTGAAGGCAGGCAAAAACACTAGTTTCTACCACTGCCGCTTCTAGGCTTCGTAATTCGAGAGCAAATATTCTGGGCAACGAGCGATTTGCGCCCTCCTTCATTTGAGAAATGCTCCCAAAACATATATTTTTTTCGTCAAAAATAAAATGAGACCCTTTTAGCCTGCCTGATTTGAGATGAAACGACCCATATATATAAATAAAAAAGAAAGCAAAAAAAAAAAACAACGTAGCGCAGGATGACGAAAAGTATATAAGGCAGAAAACGGACTCTCTCTAAAACGTATTATTCGTAAGGTTCGTCGATGTTTCGGCCTGAGACAGACCTTTGGACAAAAGGTCTGTCTCAGGCCAAAACATCGACGAACTTTACGAATAATATGTTTTAAAAACTCCAACAACTGTCTCAAGTGCGTTTTCTGCCATATATATATATATATATATATATATATATATATATATATATATATATATATATATATATATATATATATATATATATATATATACATAAAATACCATTTCTAAGACCGCTAACCTCGTACTCGAAAACTTTTATTCGTAAAATAGTCTTATCTTCTTTTTTTTCTGTCTTGGCACGCGAACGCAAAAGGAGACAAGGGAGATACAAAAAGCAAAAAGACGTCAGACACGGACAGCGTTCAACTCGCAACAAGTTTAAGCGCGAAACACATGCGCGTCAAAACTGTCCGATCCGACGTGCGAACTGTCGGAAAGATGGCTGCTCCGACTCGCCGCACACGGCAATTCGAGACATATATGCTTCTGACGCGTCGTGGCATCGTTCCGTTCAGCTCTGCCCAGTACCGGGTATCCCTCCAACGGATGGGTGGATGGATGGAGGCTAATGGCTGTATTTATAACAGGCGGTAGCTTGCGCCACCCAGCATAGAAACTTAAGATACTTCCTTCGCCCTTCGTTGTTTATCAGAGTTTAAAACAAACACAATATTTTTTATTATATTCTACTGACATGTCCGTGCCTGAAGATTTTACGTTAGGTCACTTTACTGCTCAAGATCACTTAACCACGAAGCGAGCACTGCTTACAAATCACGTGACCACGGACCTCGCGCGTTGCTTCGTCTCTCCCGAAGTTTACGTGATAGCCGAAGCTTCGTGAAAGTTGGACTTTCTGCCCTCGCAGCTATTCAGGTACGCTTTTATGGTTGGTTCTCCTGTTCCTGAAAGCTTATATCTGTATATTCGTGTTCTTTTAATATATCGTTTAGGGACCGCCCTCTCTGCCCAATGCAAGTTTTGCAGCAGGATAGTGGAATCGAGTCAGCTACCTTCCCTTCCCGTTTTACAAATCTTTCTTTGTGTTTCTTTTCGCATTTCTTTTCTAGGCCATCTTCTCCATTACGTTTTTTTCTAAATTTCGAAAGTTATTTCTTACTCTTGAAGAATGTGTTGCAATCATCTGACAACGTGTTTTTGATGTGGTGTGAGAACCTCTGAGTGCACGGAATGGTAAGAAATTTCTTGGGTTTTTCTGTTTCCCGTCATTCTTCTTGATTGCTAATAGCCTAGGACACATAATTTTTACTAGGTATGTGGGGTACCCTGCACTCCTCAGTCATAGGGCCGCCCTCCCGAGATCGGGGACATGATTTTAACAGTGATGATGACATGACCGACTTAATAATTCTAACTGTCTCTGAGTGCGAGCTTTTAAACGGAAATAAAGGTTTATTTGTTATCTGCTCGTAGATCTAGCATATTTCTGTTTTTTTTTTGTTTTTGACCTTTAGGTGTAGGAACTGTAGTCCTTCTTGTTCTCCGTGCCTTCAGTGAAGTGTAAACCCAACGAATGCCTCTGAAAACATAATGTGATGCTTTTTTTCAAATTTCATTTGTGTGAATTACGAGGTAATTCTCAACGAAACGAAAAATATAAAGGTCTGCTGAGTTCAAGCAGCGAGTCATCTCTGATTTGACTGCCACATCCAAGGCGCTCAAATAAAGTTCGCTCAGGACAGGAGCCACCGCGGACCCAATGCACACACCGGTTGTTTGATTGTAGACGTTGCCCTGAAACACCACGAGAAACGACCGAAGGACAATCTTAGCAGCTGCGAAAAACTCTGAGGCTTGTCCCTGCTTCATTCTAAAGTTTTACAAGTCCGTGCTCAATAATCGCAGATTCGGCTTTTTCAATTAGGGTTTTCGTGACAAGTGAGAAGAAAACAAAGTTTCGATGTCGAGTGAGAACACAGCCACCCGTTTGTTGTGAAATGAGTTTAAAGTCTCTAGGCAATCTGTAGATTCTCGCATTCTGAAGGGGCGAGCAACGCTCAGAGTGTTTATTTGTTTTTGAAGCAATGAACCTAGTACTTTTTGACACGTCTCTTCTTCGGATACTATGTACCTGAACGACTTTCCTGCCTCATGAGTTCTTATTTTGAAAAACATCTCTAGGTTACCTTTTTTTAATTTATAATTGATACACAAACAGACACCTCTTACTTAAGCTTCGAAAGGAGTTCGATCGTTTTTTAGATATTGTTTCTTTACCGCTCTTAATGAATCTTCAATATACGTTCCAGCATTCAATACTACAACGAGTCCTTCCTTGTCTGATTCTAGCACGCTCAGATCAAGTGACTTTAGCTCACGGATAGCGTTGAGGTGGCTCCTGTGCTTTTTCATCACAAATCCCTCCTTGCGATTGGAGCACACCGCTGAGGTTACAAATTGAACCCACTGGGTCTCTGGCTCGCTGGTTGAACTCAGGAGACTCCATATTTTTCGCTTCGCAGATGATTGCCCGTAAGGCGCACAAATGAAATTCAGAAAATAAAGAATGCCGTCATGTTTTCAGAGGCATTCGTTGGGCTTACACTTCGCTGAGGACGCAGGAAACGAAAACTGACTAGAGTTCCTAGATGTAAAATAATATCAAGGAGAGGTAAACATGTTAAATTTAAGAGCAAAGAAGAAATAAACTTTTTTTTTCGTTAAAAAGTTGGCATTTATAGACTGTTAAACATGGAATTATTAAGTCGGTCATCTCATGATCACTGTTAAAATCATGTCCTCACTCTGGGAGGACAAACTAAAACCCAGCTTTACGACTAACGAGCGCAGGGTGCCCCACATACCTAGGCAATATAGTGGACTCTAGGCTATCAGCAAACGAGAACAGTGAAAAGGAAACAGAAAGGCCCAATAAATGTCTTACATTTCGTACACTCCTGGGTTCTCTCACCAGATCGGGGAACTGTTGTCAGATCATTGCAACACACTCTTCACATGTAACAAATAACTTAGAAATATACAAAAGTAATGGAGAAGATAGCATATAAAAGAAATGCGAAAAGAAACACATATTAGCGGCGAGATATTTTGGTGCGCCCTCCTATGGTTTCCTCTCGTGACGTTATTATCTTACAAACAACAAGTTCGACGGTGTTTATAATTAGCATGGTGGAAGCTTGAGATCACTGCGCTCTGAAACCAACACTGCCAACACCGTTAAAATTGAAGTTCTTATAGATTACTCTTATTTCTGTCGATGAGAAAACCTTTGCTGACGTCGTAGTCACCATTCGGCCAATCGTGGATGGCCAACCACAGCGACGACTTTGTTCTTTGTTTGTTTATTCATACTGCCACCCTCTTTCGAGGTCGTAGCAGGAGCGAGAAACACATAGATCCAAATATTTCATGGTGCACTCATTTACACAAAACGTCGCAAAAGTCAGAATAGGTGGCTGTATTAACGACATTGGGTGGCAGGTTGTTCCAGTCAATTACTGTTCTAGGGAAGAAGAAATATTGAAATGAATGATTTTTATAATTATATGGTTTAAGCGTCTTTTGATCTGAATATCTGGATACTCTAGGGCAAAAAAATGCAATGTATTGATCCTTGAATTCTATGTATGTTTTGATCGCGCACGTCGCCAATACTCGATTTCATTTTTCCGTGGCAAGACTTATATTGGGCAGACAGGGCGGTGCCTAAACGATAGATTTAAAACACACAAATATAAGCTGTGAGTAACATGAGAAGCCCCCTCCCCCCCTCCCCCCCCCCCCTTCTAAAAGCGCACGTGAATAGCTGCGAGGGCAGCAAGCCAAACTTTAACGGAGCGGCGGCTATCAAAAAGCACCCTGACCGTCTGGGACCACAGGTGGTTGAGGCCTTCCTCATACAGAAAAGCGACAACAAGGTGAGCCATAACTCCCTTAATCTGAGCGCAAATTAGGAAACGTTTCTCGTGAAGGAGATAGGGAGCCTTCGTCGGCCGGAGGTAGGGGGATGAGCGTGGCAATGAGCCAGCAGGTGCACTGTGATGGACACGCGGGTTCAGCATGGCGGAAAAGAGAATAAACTTGCTGCCACTTGAATGCTGTCCGAGTCTGAAGTGTTTTTGCGTGTCCCTTGTCTCCTTTTGCTTTCGCATACCAAGATGTTTAACCAACACGCTCTCCTAATTCTATCCATGGTCGTCTTTTTTTTGCCTTTTATTTGAAAATCGTCACCTCAAAAGACAGATTTTTTGTTTGTTGATATATCCGAATTTACAAAAATTTTAGCGGCGAGTGTTTTTCGGGGTTTCTCGGATTTATCCGGAAA
The DNA here is from genome assembly GCA_037355805.1 of Ixodes ricinus. Lineage (NCBI taxonomy): Eukaryota > Metazoa > Arthropoda > Arachnida > Ixodida > Ixodidae > Ixodes > Ixodes ricinus. Next base: position 104,494 of record JAZHYW010067290.1, on the reverse strand, counting down.
CACGGAACCCAACTTAAGTATGAAACTGGATATGACACCGAACATGGGTACAGAAGTATCACGATCTTGGAAGCATGTATTCTTATTAGGGGTGTGAGAATATCAAAAAGAAGTCATCAAATCAAACACAGAATCGAATAAATAAAAAAAGGCGAAGATTGAATGGAATGACTAATGGTGATTTTGTTTAAAATGGTGTTTTTAGCAGTGCTGTAAATGATATTTTTTTACGTGCAGACTATGCATCTGGTGCGGACAATAGATCCGTTGTATTACAAAAGTTCGATTGTTTAGAAGGTCCCGTTCAAGAAAAAGTATTGTTTAGTGAACAGGGGCTAATAAAGGACATTTAGAGATCCACATTTGGTGGTGCAAACTCAATCTATCCTGCCTAAGCATGGTAGAAAACACAAGGAGAAAGCATGCGCGGCGCTTCTTCTTGTTAAAAGGCAACAAAGCACCGCGACGTTTTCTTTTATGCAAACATCGACAGAAAAAAAAAAGAAAAAAGGTCTCTGGTCGGTTCCGCGTCGACAAGGCGTCCTTTGCCGAATAACGAATAATCGAGTGACCGACAAGTAGGAATATAATTCGCGAATCAAATTATTGGGGAAATCAATTTTCGATTCACGTTCGTATATTCGAGTATTCGCGAACCCCTAATTTGTATCTTTGACTTGCGACTTCTACTCGTTAAGGCTGTAAATGTGGAAGAACCAGCTTCTCGGGAGATATTAGAGGAAACTTACAATGTCTCTTCTTTGCAAGCTGCAGAAGCCTGAAGCTGGAACTTCGATGTTGAAAGATGGCGGGCTCAGTCACCGCCTGCAAACAAAGAAATACAAAAAATACATCTTTTACGGTGTAGCAGTACGCGTTTTACAGCAAATAACATATCCCAGTTTCATTTGAAATTAGTACCACTTTAACGGAACTCATTGTAGGGGCAACGAATTGGCAAGAGGTAATATAATTTTGGACTTCTTCACAGAAATAAATATATTTAAACTAAACAGCGCGGGCTTGAAGAGTTTTGAAGTTAATAGAAAGTGAGTTTCCCGTGCATCACCATCGTTTTTGCCCTTGTTCTCTTCATGGTAGGTTGGACGATAGCATCTATAGCGGTCAAATGCCTTCAATAAATGGGAGAAAAGAGCAGTCCTATGTTAATCTACAGTGCAGTCACAGTGAAGTCGTTGGACATCAGCGTCGCGTTCATGTACCATGGGGGTGCGTGAACCAAAGTGTAGAAAACAAAATAGACATCTGGTCATTTTTGTCGAAATGCTTCTGATGTTTTTTTCCCGGAACGCGTGAAAGCTAGTATTTCGGCACGAGCTTTTGGTATTGACAGTGGATTGTTTTTTCTTTATAGCTTGACAGTATAAAGAGGGTTGTTAAAGCTGTGGCTTAGCTCCGTGGAATAAAGATATAAAACAACACATAGTGGCGTAACGTCTCCGCTACGCACACAACGAACCCAGGTTCGACTCCCGCGGGCAGCGGGCCATTGTTTTCAAGGATATCGCAACGTCGACGACGGAAACCCTACGCCCTACACGCCAACTACCACTTTAACAACGAAAACAACTACAGCTACGACATCAACAACTACATCATAAAAAAACGGACGTCACTTTCAGTGGTGAGGAAAGCCCATATAGGCTATTGCTATAAAAATAGAAAAAGAAAGCACGAAATCTTAGATTGTGAACAGTTAAAGGTAGTTATAATTTCTACAGGGACACTTTTTTTTTAGTTCACAGCAAAAGCTTTTTTTTTTCAAATTATCAGGAAAAAAGCCAAAGAAAATATTTGTATTTGCGTCACTGCTTTTTTTCCCGCTAATTTCAAGGCTGGGTGATTGAGAATAATTATTGTAGCTTGATATTGTGGATCTGAGAATATTTTTCTCAAAAGCCGCAATAAAGCTTTTGTGCAAAGAGAGGCTTATTTCTGTACGTTCTATACATTGTCAAACGCCGTTTCAAATAATCCGAAGGATAAGTAAAAAAAGTCGCCATTAAGCACAAGTTTCTGCAGGCGCAGATTTTCTACTTTTGTTTTGCTGAGTTTGACCGATATTCGCTTGGCGATGGTTTTTTCTTCTTTCTTGTAGCTTATTGATCTATGAAATTCCGCTGACACCCTTTATAACTCAAGTTTTGTTTGTAGCCACTCGCAATCATTATGATATGGACTCTAATCAAGTTCTACCAAACGCTCTAAATAACTATTTATTGATATAGGTTTCACTGTGCTTATATATAAGGAGTTTTCATACACTAGTATGTTTAAACCGAAAAATAGCCGGGCATGACGTTTTCCTGCTGTTTCACTAAAAGAGTGAAAGTACGCCAGATTCAATGAAGCAAAATCATAGTATGGCTCACTCAGTTCCTTCTCAAACACGTGAATACCACACCTATTGTGTTTAAGTTCGCTGAATTAGCACTAGATTGTGGTTTTCCGCATATTTTCAAATGACAAAGCTGGACTGCTTGCGTATTACTGAGGTCATTGCGATTCTACTGATATGAGCGAAGCATAAGAACTTGAAATTGCGTGCATATTTTAACACCGAACACAATACCGACTACCAATGGCACCACAATAAAATACAGCGGACTTATTTTTAGGATGTCTTGAATGTTGATTAATATAGGTCGATGCCTTCTTTATTAATTTCAAGTGAATATGTTTTAAACTATAGCACATAAATAACTACACAGTTTCAATTGAAACTGGACTGACATCTGTCAATGTTTGACTGAGCACGGTCTCTACGCGCAATATGTTTGAATCTTTTATTCTCGTTAAGATACCAAATAGCTCAAGTCTGCTGGTTACGTTACTATTATATCTTCCTTCCTTTTTTTTGAATATCATTGATTGAGTGATTTTGTCAAATAACGAGATTCTGTGGCCAAATCACCGAGAATCTCGCCGTTCGGTCCCGCTATCTTTCTGTTGCACTTTAAAGTTTGCGCAATGTCGTCTGCTTCGGATAAATTTCACTATATATTATATAAGCTGCAGGAGTAGCAATAATTGCTTCAATATTTTAGCAGCTTGCTAAATAATTTACTCAGGCACAAAAGTATGCATTAAACATACTAAGTGCCTAGTGTCCGCCATAGGAGCCCAGCTTCGGCTCTGCGTGTTCGGAAATGCAGTTTTTTATTGTGTATAATAATGGGGTGTTTTTTATTTGTAACATTAAAATTACTCCTGCACGCAAGGAAAAACAGCCAAAGATGAAAAAAGGTTCTGCGCGTAGAAAGAAGGGATGTAATCACGCAAGGAAGATAATTTAAAATATTGTAATCTCAGAACAATGCAGTAATAGCAATATTAAAGCGAAAAATATGGATTGTGGAGAAGACCAGAGAAAAGCAGTGGCCGCAAGCACATTCTCCGGTGGGTGGAAAGAACATGCGCAAACGTATTCTGCGAGGACTTTATGTTGTTGTAGGAGGCGCCGGGTAACCGAGCTTTCGGTTGCACGTCAAAAGATCCCCAGGTGGTCCAAATTAATCCTCGGTCCTCCGCTGGGGCGTGCCAGATGCCCGTCGTTTGTTTGGCACGTAAAAACCCCAATTTGACTTCGTTATGTTGTTGTTGGTGCTGCCTTTTATCGATGCTTTATCCCGTTCCATTTTTTATTTGCTTGTGCATCGATATTTATTTATACACTAACTCATCTTTGTTACGTCACGGCGCGGGGGTGGCGCGTCGGGCGCACTTCCGGTCTGGGGCTGTGGTCGGAAGCGGCCATGGGGCACGTGCATTCTTGTGTTACTTCGAAAGGAACCGGACAAAAACTTGCCTTCTCGTCAAAACGCCGCGACCGGGCCTTACCCAAAAAGAGTCGGGAAAGGTTTGAAGGTCAGTTTTCATGCGTGTTCTGCCTGCTCGGTTCGTCCGAGCACGTGAACAGGAGTGGTTAAAAAGGAAAAACAGACGCCGTTGGACCACGATTGCTTGGGCGGAAAGAACTTTGGATTGAATTCAGGGATACTTGTGATCGTCAGATTTTTTTGTTTTGTTCCAACATGAACGCGGGAAAGCCGTCAAGTTGCACGGACCACCTGCGGACTACGTTCAGTGCTTCATCACGTTTAAACGGCCTCATCGTTCGAGCTGTCGTCTGCTCTCTCAAACATTTCTGCTTGTTGTCTGCTCGTTCAAACGACAGTGGCCCGTAGACCAAACTTTGACCCGGTAATTGCGATAAGAAGTGCAGACCTCAAAATACATTTAAGTTTCAAGGTTGCTTCGCCTAAGTAGGCTCGGTGTAAACAGTACACAAGAGGACATGCTGATAATTGTTGCCAGTGGCCATCACCGACTTGTTATGCCTGATTCACTCGGTCTGCTTCTGGTTGCGATTTTCAGTACCGACGTCGATATCTCAGCTGGGGTTCAGGCTTTTGCAGCCCGAGTGATGTCATGACTGAAAATAGCGAGCAGTACCTCACCATGTGAATCAGGCTTTATCGTCCATTCTGCGGCGTCCACGCGGAATGAATCGCCGCATGTTACATTATTCACGCCACGTTTTGCGGTGTAACAAGCCTCGTTATTTTCGCTGAGGCCACTCATGTAGTCAGACGTTGCCAGGAAGAGAAGACGTAAAATCAACAATTCCAACGCGAAAAAGAACGCGGGGACTCACACCGACACCGACGACATCCCATTCCAATGGTTTGTTCATGGGCGACGGCGAGCTTCTTCCCGACACCCCCATCGCGCATGCGCGGCGCCGGTGGCGTCTGCTACGGGCAATCCGTTTTTTTTGTAAACATGCGTTGGTGTATAGTCTCCCTGATGGATCACGTCGTTTTATGTGGTTTAAAAAACGGCTGTGTTCTTAAGTTGCAATAATAATATTGATAAAGCAAAAATGTTGTGCGATATATCTGCACGCATTACGTTGTTATATGTTACTTTACTAAAACATATTTCGCAGATATTACTCCTTTTTGCCTAGTTATGTGAGTGTCGTGTGTCAACTGCGCAAAAGCAACTTGAACAATACAAGGCATTTTTGCTTACACCACACAGCTTTAACACAATTAATTTAGGAACTCTTCGTCAAACACGTCAAGAAATGAAACGCCTACAGACGAATGCTTAAAAAAAGGAGTCTGTTTTTTATAATGAAATTTTAAATCTCTACGGTGTTTCTGCTTTTAACATATCTGCGTGCTTTGTTCTCACGGCTGGTTCTATGTTCGCAAAGAACAAATAAAATGAAACAAAACACATAAACTCAAAGCTTAGTAGCTAGGAATCATTTCATGTTTGTCTAATATCCTGTCGCAAATGTCGGCGATCGAATTTCCGTATTTCTTTCCAATCTGGTGTATGGAAACTGAATATCGTCAAGTGGCGCTAAAATAAAATAATTGTTTTCATAATAGCTTATTTTATTGCTATAAATATCGCCAACTTCGAGGATATCTTCAAATAAGCATAATGTTCGATTCTAGAACATTGATGACAAAACACTTGTTACATCTGTTTTTTTTTATTTTGTTCTGAGCGTCTATTTTTGAACTAAAAGGATTGAAAATGTCTGACTTCACACATGACGCTTCTAGATTCACTATTCTCTAGAATAATTTTTAAGAAACAGATAGCGCAATGCGATTTTTGCATGTTTCTACTTCTTGCAGTGTTGGGAAGTACTTTAATACATTTTATCTTAAACTACTACTTCTAGTAGGTTTACGAAACTTGTGCTTAACTTGAAGTACCTTCTCTGAGTATGTACTTGTACTTTACTTGAAATATTTTTTTCTGATACTTTCCGAGGGAAGTACAATTCCGGACTTCAAAGTACATTCCCAGAATTTGGTTTTGTAAAATTTGTATAACCAAATGACGGTTTTTCAACTCCGAAGAAATACTGGGAGGAATATTCTACTCTCACAAGAAACGTGAGCAGACGACGCATCGCTCCGCTTGTTCTGGGAGCGGCTTTGCCATGTCTTTTTGAACTCTCGCTACTTCTCGGTCGGTCAGCGCAAGCTAGAAAGTTTAAAAAATTAGGAGAGCAAAATTAATCCTAATGTGGCACCTGAGACTAGGTGGGAAAAAAATTAAACTTTCGAGTCGAAGAAAAAGACAATAGAGAAGAATGTCGCAATGTTTTGAGACATTCTCTTTTTACATTTTCCTTGTTCCTTAATTTTTTCGCACCCCAATTCTAGTTGCCATATTACGATTAATTATCACCAGCTCGCTTGCTCACTCACTATTTTTCATTAAGGAAAGGACTACTCCGTTATGAAAGGATTGCTTGCGGACGCCACAGGGCTGACGTCATGCTTTCTCCTAGTAGATCCCCCCCCCCCCCTTGTGTGCAACAATCCAGTGCAAGCGGCGCAAAATTCAGAAGACGAACTTCTGAATTTGGCTCCATTCCTGAAAATCACTACTCTGTGGCCGCTTGACTTTCATCAAATATTCGCCGCTGTTTTTGAATACAGGTCATGCACCCCTGATTACCCCTGGGTAATGCATGCAAGCTACAAAATAACTGTATACACGAACTCATCTCTTTTACGTCACGGCGCGGTGGTGGCGCGTCGGGCGCAGTTCCGGTCTGGGGCTGTGGGCGGAAGTCACCATGTGAGACGTGTATTCCTGCGTTGTTTCGAAAGGAATCTGACAAAAACCTGCCTTCTCGTCAAAACGTCGCGACTGGGGCTGTACCAAAAGAGTCCAGAAAGGTTTGAAGATCAGTTTTCATGTGCTCGGTTTGTCCGAGAACATGGATATGTTCCGTGAAAAGGAAAACCGAGACGCCGTCGGACCACGATTGCTTGGGCGGGAAACGTTTTGGGTTGAATTCACGCGATACTTGTGGTCATCAGATTTATTTGTTTTGTTCCAACACGAACGCCGGAAAACCGTCAAGTCGTGCGGACCACCTGCTGACTACGTTCAGTCCGTCTTCAAGTTCGAACGGCCGCCTGATCGTTCGAACTGTCGTCTGCTCTTTCAAACGCTTCTGCTTTTTGTCTGCTCTTTTAGACGACACCGGCCCGTAGACTAAATGATCGCCCCGTGCTTGCGATAAGAAGTAAGTGCAAGCCTCAAAAAACTCAAGCTTGAAGGTTGATAGGCAGGCTAAATGTAAACAGTAGATACAAGGAGACGTTGCTCATTGTTACCAGTGGCCATCACCGACTTGTTATGCCTGATTCGTTTGGTCGGATTCTGCTTGCGATATTCAGTATCGACGTCGGCCATCTCAGCTACGGTTCACGCTTTCGCAGCCAGAGCGACGTCGCGACTGAACATTGTGAGCGAAATCTCATCATGGGAATCAGGCTGTAGCGTACATTCTGCGGCATCCACGCGGAAAGAATCGCCGCATGTCACAATAATCACGCGAAGTTTTGCGGTGTAGCGAGCCTCGGAAATTTCGCTGAGGCCGCTCAAACTAGTCAGGCATTTCCAGGAAGACGTAGAATCAACGATTGGAACGCGAAAAAGGGCAGGGGACTCACACCGATGCCGACCACATCGCATTCCAATGGTTTGTTTATGGGCGACGGCGAGCTTCCTGCCCACACTCCACCGCCCATGCGCGGCACCGGTGGCGTCCGCTAGGGACGCTCCGGTTTGTTTGTAAACATGAGTTGGTGTATAGGAGAATGAAAGGGCATCATGAAAGATTGTGTTATACGATTGTCCTTTACTTTGAAAGTATATTGTATTTATAGTACTTTACTTCAAGTACACTGCACTCATTGTGCTTACTACTTCACTTGAAGTACATCACGTGTCATTTACTTTGTACTTTACTTGAAGTACCTTTTGGATGTACAGTGCTCAGCAAACTTATCTGGAACACATGCTAAGCCTACTCATGGCTTGTTCTATTTATTTTTTCTATGTGTGCGTGTATAGCTGCCGCTAGCCCTAAGCTATTTCTCTCTGTGTCCCACTATGTCCGTAGCATACCTTCAGTTCACATAAATATGCGTAGTTCTCTCATATTGTTATCTTTCTTCTGCATTCAATATTCCACATGTGTTCCGTATAAGTTTGGTGAGGACTGCACCTTACCCAACACTGACTTCTTGTAACGTTTCCTCTTCCGTTCAAGTAAGACAATCTTTGCGGAACATAGAAACCATGAATATTGTCACGAATGACAAGTGATGAGGCGAAAATAACTGAAGAAACTAAACGTTTAATGGGGCGAACTTGTGCCCAAAAATAAATAAAAGGGACAGAAGAAAGCAGAGCGTCGCGGGCGTCGGAGTCGGCGTGTCAGCAGAGTCGAACGCTGGAGCGAAACTGACTGCGGCTCGCCACGCGGAGCCCCTTATGTACACGCGTGGGCTTCTGGAATAATCGGCGTGGAAGGTTCGACGCGTAGAACATTCGGGCCTAGAATAAACAACAATGTTCTCGAATTCACCAGAACATAAACTGGAAGCATAAATAAAATCCGCGGAACTCCCAGGAATCGAACCCTGGGCCTCCGCACGAAAGTCAAGCGCGGTAACCACTCGGCCACGCACGCACTTGCTCGCTGACGCGCGTGGCATTACTCCCCCTTTAAAAAGGCATCGTCTCGATGCCACGTGGAAGGCAACAAAACAGAGCAAGACAAACAAAAGAATGGAAAAATACCTGATCAAGGTGCACGAGATCACAGTTCACAGTCTTATCGTGCGTAATACGGCTTGAGGCGCACGACGTGGACGACTTCCGGTCGTGGAGGGCGGCGTGATGAAGTCCGTGTTCCGTCGGGCATCACCTCGTAGTTCAGGTCCCCGAGTCGGCGAAGCACTTTGTAGGGTCCGAAGTAGCGCTTCAGGAGTTTCTCGCTTAGACCGCGTCGTCGTATCGGGGTCCAAACCCACACACGGTCTCCGGGCTTGAAGCGAACGTCGATTCGGCGAAGGTTGTACCGGGTAGCGTCGACACGTTGTTGATCTTGAATTCGCAGTCGGGCGAGCTGGCGAACTTCTTCGGCTCGTTGAGCAACCACCTGGGCGTCGGGTATCCCATCGTCAGCTGGTTCGTGGGGTAGCATTGCGTCGAGCATGGTCGACACTTTTCTGCCATGCACCAGCTGAAACGGTGTTACTCCTGTAGTCTCTTGCACCGCCGTGTTGTAAGCAAATGTGACGTAGGGTAACACCTCGTCCCAAGTCTTGTGCTCTACGTCGACATACATTGAGATCATGTCGGCGATGGTTTTGTTTAGCCGTTCTGTTAGTCCATTTGTCTGCGGATGGTACGCAGTGGTTCGACGGTGGCCGGTGCCACTGAGACGAAGGATCTCCTGCGTCAGCTGGGCCATGAACGATGATCCACGGTCGGTAATGAGGACTTCGGGGGCGCCGTGCCGGAGGACAATGGACTCGATGAAAAACTTGGCGACTTCAACAGCCGTACCTGATGGAAGGGCTTTCGTCTCGGCGTACCGCGTCAGATAATCTGTGGCGACGATTATCCAGCGGTTTCCCGATGTTGACGGCGGGAAAGGGCCAAGTAAATCCATTCCGATCTGCTGGAACGGCGTAGACGGGGGAGCAATCGGATGCAGAAGTCCTGACGGCTTCGTCGGCGGTTTCTTGCGTCGCTGACACTCGTGGCATGATCGGGTGTAGAGGTGAACGGTCTTTGGTAGCCTTGGCCAGTAGTATTTTTCTCGAATCCTGGCGAGTGTCCTGCTGTAGCCAAGGTGCCCAGCCGTTGGGTCGTCGTGACAGGCTTGGAAGATCTCCTCTCTAAGGTCGGCAGGGATTACCAGCAGCCATGGCGAGCTGTTGTCGCCGAAGTTCTCCTTGTAAAGCACATCTTTTCGGAGGACGAAGGTTGGCAGGGCTCTCAAGAAGACACGGGGGATAGTACCCCCTCGTCCTTCGAGGTGCTCGATTAGGGCGCGCAACTCAGGATCGTCTCTTTGACGTCGCGCCATGTCGTCGGTGTTCACCGCGCCTAGGAAGCACTCGTCGTCATCGTCGTCGCGGCTTCCGGGGATGTATCGACAGGGGCTCTGGACAAGCAATCGGCGTCGCTGTGCTTGCGGCCTGACTTGTAGACCACAGTCATGTTGAACTCCTGCAGTCGGAGGCTCCATCGAGCGAGACGTCCTGAAGGGTCCTTTAGGTTCGCAAGCCAGCAGAGCGAGTGGTGGTCCGTGACAACGCGGAAAGGACTCCCGTATAAGTACGGGCGAAACTTCGTGATGGCCCAGACGACCGCAAGACATTCTTTTTCAGTCGTGGAATAATTTCTCTCCGCTCTGGACAGTGTCCGACTTGCGTAGGCGATGACTCGCTCGGTGCCTTCTTGCACTTGAACCAGTACCGCGCCAAGCCCTTCGTTACTTGCGTCCGTATGAATCTCGGTTTCCGCGTCTTGATCGAAGTGTCCAAGAACAGGAGGAGTCTGGAGTCGTTGCTTCAGCTCGTCGAATGCGTGCTGCTGCTCCTCGGCCCATTCGAACTTCTCGGCGTCCTTCGTAAGTTTTGTGAGCGGTGCGGAAATCCTTGCGAAATCGCGGACGAAGCGTCGATAGTAGGCACAAAGTCCAAGGAATCTTCGCACGGCCTTCTTGTCCGAAGGCGCTGGAAATGCCGCAACGGCGCGAGTCTTCTCGGGGTCTGGGCGCACGCCGTCATTACTAACCACGTGGCCTAGGAACTTCAGTTCGTCATAGGCGAACCGGCACTTGGACGGCTTAAGGGTGAGTCGTGCGGTCTGTATGGCTTGGAGGACAGCTCGGAGTCGTCGCAAGTGCTCGTCGAAGTCACTTGAAAATACAACGACGTCGTCAAGATAGACAAGACAGCTCTGCCACTTCAGTCCTGCCAGTACGGTGTCCATGACACGCTGGAAAGTTGCTGGCGCCGTGCATAGTCCGAAGGGCATCACCTTGAACTCGTACAGTCCATCCGGCGTGACGAAAGCTGTCTTCTCTCGGTCCCGTTCGTCGACTTCGATCTGCCAGTAACCGCTCTTCAGATCCATCGATGAAAAGTACCGGGAGTGGCGCAGCCGGTCTAGCGTGTCATCGATGCGGGGAGTGGATAGACGTCTTTCTTCGTTACCGCGTTCAGCTGTCGGTAGTCCACGCAGAACCTAAGCGTTCCGTCCTTCTTCTTGACAAGCACGACTGGAGAGGCCCATGGACTGCTTGAAGGCTGGATGATGTCATCGTTCAGCATTTCTTGCACTTGCTCTTGAATGACCTCCTTTCTTTTACGGAGACTCTGTACGGCGATCGGTGCACAGGGAGCGCGTCGTCCTCGGTAACGATCCGATGCTTCGCAACGGCGGTTTGGCGCACCTTCGATGACTTCGCGAAGCAGTCGCTGTATTCGGCGAGGAGGTCAATCAGCTGTCGTCGTTTCGGGCCTGGAAGCTTCGGGTCGATGTCGAGCTGCGCTGGCGGCGCAATGTCTTGCTGCGGTGGCGATGATTCGTCTGCGATCGCGGCGATTTCGGCGGAGTTTCGAAGTTCCTCGACGTGGCCCACAGCGGCACCTTTCGTGAGGTGTTGCGTTTCTTGTCGGAAGTTCGTCACGAGGACCACGGTGCGCCCATCCTGAAGTTCAGCCACTCCTCTTGCAACGCCGATTCCTCTCCCCAGGAGCAATTGAAGGTTGCCTTCCAGGAGAACTTCGCCGCAGGTAGCTGTATCGGTCACGACGGGTACGACAACACTTGATCGCGGCGGCAGGTTCACGTGGTCGGCGGCGACTCGGACGGCGGCTGGCGCTGTTTGGGGTTCCTCAGCAGGTGGAACAGGCTTCCGCAGCGTCAATCTGTTCTCTCCCAGGTCGATGACGGCGCCGTATTCACACAGAAAGTCCATGCCGAGAATGACATCTCTAGAACAGTCTTGTAAAACGACGAATTTCACAGGGCACGTTTCGCCGTGAATTTCGACGCGAGCAGTGCAACTTCCGACAGGCGTGATAAGGTGTCCTCCGGCGGTTCGAATTTGTGGTCCTCCCCATGGCGTCGTAACTTTTCGCAGGCGGCGAGAGAGCCTCCCACTCATGACTGAGTAGTCTGCTCCGGTGTCCACGAGTGCCGATGCGTCGTGGCCGTCGATAATGACGTTTAGGTTGTTGGACACCGATGCAGGCGCGTCAATGTGATGCGAAGCGTCGGGAGAGTGGGAGCGCTCCGTCGTTCTTGGAGGCTCTTTGCTTCGGTCGACTTCGGCAACGCCACCTCCAGGCGTTGCCGCACTTAGTTTTCCCGGCGACGCAGGGGAGACAGGCTCTCTCGGCGGGGTCGTGGCGCTGGCGACGCTGAACGTCTGGGCGACGGTGAGCGGGACTCACGGTGGAAAGGCGGCGTTGAAGATGGCGAACGTCGGAGGTACTCCTCGATGTCACGAGGGCGTTCGTCGTACATTGGGCGCGGGTCGTTCGGGTGGAACCCGCGTAGCCCCAGTCGTCTGTAGGGGCATCGACGGTAAATGTGGCCGGCTTCCCCGCAATGGTAGCACAAGGGGCGTCGATCGGCCGTCCTCCAAACGTCGGTCTTTCTTGGTGCTGCTTGTTCTGGGCAGACGTGCGCCCGATCTTCCTGGCGTCGGGAATACTGCAGCGCTGGAGGTTCACGTCGGGGAGTCAGCACGTACGGACGCGGGGTTGGTGGTGCTCGTCGGACCACTGCGGCGTAGCTTACAGCGGGCTCCTCCGGTGCTGCTACAGTGGCAGGAGCCTCTGGTTGAATTGCCCGCTGAACTTCTTCGCGGACAGCTTCGGCTATTGACAGCGAAGCAGGTTGGTTGGCAGCAGGCAGGAGCTTCCTGAGTTCTTCTCGGACGACGTCGCGAATTATTTCGCGAATCTCAGTCAGGCTGGAGCCGTGGTTGAATCCTGATGGCAAGGGGGCAGCTACGCCGGGATGCCGCTGGTAGTGGGTTGCCCTTGCAAGTACGGCACGCTCCATGTTCGTCGCCTCGGTGACGAAATCTTGAACGGTCGTCGGTGGGTTGCGTACGAGTCCACCGAAGATGTCGTCCTTCACGCCGCGCATCAGAATGCGCAGCTTCTTTTCCTCGGTGGCCTGAGGGTCGGCGCGGGAGCTTAGGCGCAGGACGTCTTCTACGAAACTAGTGACGCTCTCATTGGGGCCCTGGGTCCTGGACTGCAGCAAATCTTCGGCCTCTCTCTTCGATGTTGATTGGCGAACGTTCGCGTCAGCTCGTTCTTGCAAAGCTCCCATGAAGTCAAAGAAGCTTCGTGGTTTTCGAACCAGTGCCTTGCAGTTCCCTCAAGCGAGAAATAGAGGTTCTGCAGGCGCTGTTCGTCACTCCACCCGTTGTGGCGAGCCACGCGCTCGTACTGGTTGATCCAGTCTTCGACGTCCTCGTAGATCTCGCCGAGGAAAGGAGTAGGCGTCCGCGGAGCGACGGGCAGGACGACGACGGGCGGGGTGGTCATCGTCGGGATCTCCTTCTTCGGCTTCTGCAGCAAGGGTCCGGATGTCGGGAGTTGGACTTCGGTACGGCGGCTTGCTTGGGCGTCGGCGTCTTCTGCGTAGGGTACACTTCCGGGCCTGAGCACCTCACTTGGCGGGGATGTCTTCGGAGGGGTACGGTCCACGGGCATAGAATGCGGTACCCAGCACCTCCACCAAAATGTCACGAATGACAAGTGATGAGGCGAAAATAACTGAAGAAACTAAACGTTTAATGGGGCGAACTTGTGCCCAAAAATAAATAAAAGGGACAGAAGAAAGCAGAGCGTCGCGGGCGTCGGAGTCGGCGTGTCAGCAGAGTCGAACGCTGGAGCGAAACTGACTGCGGCTCGCCACGCGGAGCCCCTTATGTACACGCGTGGGCTTCTGGAATAATCGGCGTGGAAGGTTCGACGCGTAGAACATTCGGGCCTAGAATAAACAACAATGTTCTCGAATTCACCAGAACATAAACTGGAAGCATAAATAAAATCCGCGGAACTCCCAGGAATCGAACCCTGGGCCTCCGCACGAAAGTCAAGCGCGGTAACCACTCGGCCACGCACGCACTTGCTCGCTGACGCGCGTGGCAATATGGATTAAGTTTCCGGGCGGTACTATTAGATCGATTGTGCGCTGGTGTTTCTAAAATGCAGTTTGTCCTTCAATTGAAAGTTGCGCTTTAGTTAAAACACAGCAAATTTATTAAAGTAATTCTGAATGGAACGAACGCTCCTCTTTTGAAGTTTCAATTTCTTCATAAGAGGTTCATTCACCAAGGTTAGCCTCACGCATAAGACTTTTTAGTCATTCAAGTGGTATTTGTAATACACTTCAAACTAATAAAATTCACTGGACCCTGTGACATGTGTGACTTCTGATATATATCAAGCACCAAAAGGGGAAAAACAAAACTAGGTATAACTAAAAAAAAAAAGACGAAGCAGAAAAAAATAAAAAGAAGGGGAGGGGAATTGTCGTCTCTACCTCCTTCCCTCGCATAAATCATAAATGACGGCACAGTCATTCGTGGTTCCCCAAACGACTCGCAAGGGAACACAAAGGACAAGATAGAAAGCTTTTTTGCTTTTTCAAATATTTTGTTTTTACTACCTATCGTTTCCTTTTGGATATTGTGTCTAGTTCGCACCTCCCAGTGGAAGTTGGAGTAATGGACAAGGTGCAGATATCGAACAGTGATATTGAAGGAGCGGCTTCTGGGTGGTTGTGTTGGCGCAAACGCGTCACTTTAGGCTTTCTAGCCTGGAGTAAAAGGTGCACTAACTTCTGCAAGCGCCCCTCTGCATCTTTATCTAACCTTTAGGATAAACAAACTCACATTAGCAAGTCAATGCACGTACTCCAGACAAATCGGGTATTTTGTCTGCGTGCTACACTTCAACCTCTCTATCTTATAGAAATACGCAACGATATTTTAATGTAGTGACAATGTGATTGTCGTGGTCAAAGTGTAATTTCTGTATCCAGGTGCCGTCTGAAAAGTATTGGGTCACACAAAAAAACGAAAAGTAGATTAAAATAGCAGAATAAACTACCGAACAAAATGAAGCAAATGACACTGCAAATTTAAGGTTACGCACCTAACGTCATTTCTTTCTCACGCTTAGGGAACATACTGGGGCAATCGTTTAAACATTGATCACAGCCGTAGAAAGAAATATGTATCATGAAATTACCATGGCTTTGATTTCACTTTTCGCCTGTTTTATTAAGCGTATAAAAGGAAAAATAAAACAACAGTGTTTATCAGCGTGGTTTGAATGAAGATAATCAAAATGTTGTTGGGCACATATAACGAATACCGGAGCCCAAATCAAATCTAGAAGAGACCTAATGCCCCTGCTCTTGCGCACATCAAAACATCCCAGGTTAATTTAAGTTTTGCAAGTTCTCTACCAACTATTTAAAGACAAGTGAGTGGTTTCAGGTATATTTTAGGTGGCTATAGTTAAAGGCCTTCCAACCGAAACTACTGACGATATTTAGGAACATTATGAACAGTTCAGTTTGCATGATCATGAAAAAAACACAGTATTTTGACTAAAAAAGGTTTCAACAACAACAAAATAAAAGAAGAACAGAGGCAGCAAGAATTGGAAAATGTTTGCATTGTCTTTCACAAAATCTCGAAACGGGCAGATACGTATTATTTCTAGTGTTGGTTTTATTAGCGTGATTAACAGAACGTATTTCCCTTAATGCGCGACGTTTAGAGTTAATATTTTTTTAAAGAATCCTGTTTTTTTTTTTTTATGTATCTATATTTTCCCCTTCGGAAATGACCTCAAATGAGGTCCCAGTCAGAATAAAGAAATAAAAAAATAATTAATTTATCATGGCAGAGATTACGCCTGCAACAGATACCTGACATCAACGACTGAGCGATTTATTACAATCCCCTACTGTTTCCAGTCATGTCTGTAGTTTTTAAAATCCATGTTCCGAGTTCCCAACACAGACGCGTTGAAGGCCCAATGTGGGCTTGGCGTGCATTTAAACCTAAAAAAATACGTTAAAAATGTTGCGGTTTATCTTGTGCTGATGTGCGATTTTGTAAGCGTGCCTGCAGGCACGCTGTAACATGTTTTCAGAAAACGGAATGTTGAAATAAGAAACGAGGCCAAACTTGTGTGCTTTCTTTAAAAAAACAGAATTTGATTATGAGCTGTATATTACGCGTAGTACGTTACGACCTAGTGTAACGAAAAGCATTCACTCGTAGGCCAATTAAACATAAATCATGCATTACCCATCGCAGGCAACGCAAACAAATCATATAAAATCGTACTTTGCCATAATTATTCATACGTAATCGTAATTAGCAAGATTAACCAAGCCATAAAGCGGGAATCGAACCCTAGACCTTGGGATCCGTCACCCGACGTCTTTGCACGGCGCCAGTAAAAGGAGGCGAACGACGGGACCACAAACAGCTAGCCTAAATGTCTCTCAACGAGGCCTGCGGTAGTAGGAGACTATTGACTCCCGCAGCCGGCATTTCAAATGGCGAACCATAGTTCTCCACATGATCTCATGACGCCACGAGTCCTGAGTTGTTTTAAACTTGTCTTGTTTCTTCTTAAACTCCAGAAAGTACATGAGTGTGTTAGGTGTGCAACGCGTCCCGAACCGCCAAACACATTCGGTAAGCAACTGTAACAGATCATAAAGAATTTATAATTCACGAACGAAACAGTCTAGCATCTCCGGGTTTATCAGAAGCATCAAGTAATGATTAAATTAAAAATATAAAATAATAATAAACCTGAAGTAAGCAGACTTTTCGGTAAAGCATTGCCAAAATATAGTTAGAAACGCCTGTTTGAGAACAAAAACTTTTTTTTTCGCAAGTGCTTATGGGTACCGCCAAATTCTGTTGGTTCCGTCCTCCGGGCAGATACGAAGGAGTCAGGAGATAAAAGTCATACTTTCTGTGGAGCTCTCGCACCCTTCTTTCGTTAGTGTGAATCCTGGTGTTGCTCGGGCCTCGTGTTTTGTTGTGGACTCTGCAGATTTTTGACACATGTCATATAACAGCTGCTACGAGATGGGCTTTTGTTCCTGTATAATGCAACTGAATCTCCAAAAAAAAAATATTTGAAGCAACTACGTGATAATAAAAATTCACGATTTGTATATATATTGCTTATGTGCTAGATATAAAATTGAAAACAAAATATGAACAGCTATCTAGAAAATATAGCTAATTTAACAGAAAAAAACGTGCATACATGTCCGACACGACGTATGGAACCGTTGAGAGTACTCTTTTGTTAGAACAAATTATGGTCATCACAAAACAGTCTACACTTTTCCGGTCAACGTCAAAAATATTGAAATTAACAATTTTTCGCACTTTATCATATGCAGATTACAACCTCACAATATGTTTTGTCGATGTTCCTTTCTTGTTATACGCGTGTAGAGTGTGGATTTTGTTTTTTATGTGTGTTTATCAAATGTTTTTTGTTATATTTTTGTTACCTGTTGAATGCATATGGTCTGCATTCTAAAATGTGTTCCACTGATTCTGCATTTTGGAGGCTTGGGGACTGTCAATCTGTTTGTATACTGTTTTTTTTCGCTTGTCTTCCCCACCATTGTTTTTATTGGAAGTTAAAACAATTATTGTTCTTATTTTTAATAATACTAATACTATTCATAATAATAATAATAATCTGTATTGCCATCTCATAGCACAAAATTTCTGACGGGTCCGTCAAAGCCCCAATGGCTCGTGTGACGGGGACCCGGCAACACGTAAAAGTTAGCTATACATATATGAACCATATCAAAGACAAAAATAGACACACACAAAAACACAATTCGAGGGCTTTTATAAATCCAAGAAAAGAAGAAGAAAAACTATAGTGTTGCAGAAGGAAAAGTTCGAAGCCATTTTTTAACTCCGTCTCAGAGTCTACAGAAAATATACATTCAGGAAGGGTATTGAAAATATCGGGAACATAATTACCACAAGTTCTCATCCCGTACCTGGTAAAACATCTTGGGCATTTAAAACGGGCATCCTGTCTAAGGTTGCGAGACCGTTCATGTGGATCAATGAAGTTACCCGTCCAAAATATCTAAGTACCACCGTTTGTCGCAATAACGAGTTCAAGTACGGCACTCCCAGACCATTAAAAATATTGGTGCTGTCAGAAAGAAAACAGATTTGTAGGCCACACTTCTCAAAACACATTTCAAAACATTGTTCACTTTTAGTGTGCCACAGCCCAGCACTGTGTGCAAGGGCATGAACAAGAATTGATCTGACGTGAAAGGGCACAAATATTCTAATATTATACAACAAACAAGCTACCTTCCGCAAAACACTACATGTATAGGCCAACTACCTATTCCAGGACATATACGATTAAAAAATTATACCTATGTATTTTGTGCACTCCACTCCCTCAACAGAAACACAATTGAGCACTCTACAGTCACCAACATGTAAGAAAAAGGCTCGTCTGAGAACCCCTGTTTTAAAGGATTACGGAAACATATCAACTTAGTTTTCGCTGAATTAACTTTGAACTGATTGGAGGGGTACCAGTCAATAGCTTTATTAGCACTTGATTGCAACATATGTAAGGCGCGATCAAAATTAAGATGCCGAGTAATCAGCAAGGTATCGTCGGCATATTGGAAACACGCACAGTCGGAAATGACAAAAACAAGGTCATTGACGTATATGTTAAATAACAAAGGTGATAATACAGAGCCTTGCTGAACACCCGCTCGAAGATAACAAATGGTACTCAATTCTGAACCCACTCGAACTCGTTGTGATCGATTAGATGGCAGATCAGACCGCAGCTCGTGAAAGGGACCCCGGAAGCCGAACTTAAATAATTTACTCAACAACATGGAATCACTGTTAGAATAAAGGCCTTGGAAAAGTCTAAAAAAAAACAGCGCATGAAAACATATTATCATCAAACGTTTAGTTCAAATAATCAGCGACATCTTCTAAGAGAATTTGCGTGCCCCTTCCCTGTACAAAGCCGTAGCAGCGACTTCTATATCATCGGGTATCTGTCTAAGAAGCTATAGTCATTAAAAAAACAAGATATTTTTCTAAAAGGGGTCCTAAAACAGGCAAAATAGAAATGGGGCGCTAGTTTTCAATAATTGTTGGTTTGTCACCCTTAAAAATCGGTCAAACAATGGCCATTTTTAGAACTTTTGGTAGCGAACGAGACCGGATAAAACCATTCATCATAAAAAGAAGGACATGTTTTAAAGAATCAAAGTTCCTTCGAAGAAATCCGACAGTGATTCCGTCAGCCCCTGGTGATCTAGTCGACTTGATACCGAACAGAGCTGATCGCAAATCTTCCTCGTCTATATCATGCAGAAAAGTCGACGCACTATTCAAATCTTTTAGGATGACTTTCCCGGCGTCCACGCTGAAAGAATGCTCCGAAGAAGCAGCGAAAAAATTAAACACGTTTACAATTTTCTGTAACGCCTAATTAGAGCACAGGTCTTGAAGGGAGGAGGGGATGGTATGGATTAGAGCGCTATGACCCTCTTCGTTACCCACCAAATTTAGCGGGGAAAGTTTCCGCGAAATATAGAGGGAAAATTTTGCCTTCGTGACGTCACACGTGACGTCACTAGGATAAATTTAGCGAAAATTTTTTTTCCGCAAATTTAGCGGAAAACGTTTTTCGCTCAATTGAGCGGGAATATTGGCAACGTTAAATGCGTTTGGCATCACGCGACGTCACACGTGACGTCATACGTCATGTGCTTCCTATAAACACATCACGTGTGACGTCACGTGTGACTCACGAGGGTAATTCTCATGAGGGTAACCCTCGTGATCCCCATGAGGATAACCCTCGTGAGGGCAACCCTCACGATCCTCCTGAGGGTAACCCTCATAACCCTAGTAAGGGTAGCCCTCGTGACCCTCGTGAGGGAAACCCTCGTAACCCTCATGAAGGTAACCCTCGTGATCGTCGTGAGGGTAACTTTCGTGACCCTCGTGAGGGTAACCCTCGTGACCCTCGTGAGGGTAACCCTCGAAACCTTCGTGAGCGTAACCCTCGTGACCTTCGTGAGTGTAACCCTCATGAGGGTATCCTTCGTGACCCTCGTGAGGGTAAACCTCGTGAGGGTAACCACAGTGACCCTTGTGAGGGAAACCCTCGTAACCCTCCTGAGGGTAACCGTCATGATCCTCTTGAGGGTAACCCTCGTAACCCTCACGAGGGTAACCCTTGTGACGTCACACGTGACGTCACGTGTGACGTCATTATTGGAAACTTCCCATAATACAACATGCGGTTACGCCGACGGCGATGCCGACGGCGATGGCGACGCCGCTCAAGCCGGAAACGGGCGTCTAAAGCAGGGGACACATGAGAGGTGAAACTGGACGCGGCGCGGTGCTACGCATGACGAACCACCTGGCGATACGCCGTGACATTCGTCTATCCAAGACACATGCACGCAAAAGCCCGTAGAGCAACGCACATTGTTGCTGGGCCATCACTGCCACCGAACGTAGAGCGACTGGCAGTACTTCGCTTTAAAACGCACTATTTATGCCCAAAACGTAAATTAAGGTACTGCAGATTAAAATAAAACCGGCGCAAACGTTCTTCTGCTTCCATTATATTATTATTAAAGCAATAATCTGGAAGAAAACATTACCGCAAAACGTATGTTTACAACACTAGCAACGCCGTGTTTGTATTTCTTTTGTACCCGATCAAGCTAAAAAAGGAAGAAAAAAGACGCAGCTACGAAGGCCTTCAGGGGTCCGAGGAGGCCCAGATTAAACAGAAAAGGTTTAGGGCAAATCGCTTGTATGAGACGCGACCAGTTTTCATATGAGACGTGGCGCTTTCGTATGAAAGTACACGGTGATGGTTTATTGACTTTATGCCAAGGCAGTGGCGTCACGAGGGTCAGCGGCACCCGGGGCGGTAGCCCGCCGCGACCCCCCCCCCCCCCCCCGCTCTCGCGTGGTCCACCCCCGCCCCCCTCCCCGCTTTCGCGTGGCCCGCCGTGACTCCCCCGCCCCCTCCCCGCTCTCGTGGCCCGCCGCGACACCCCCCTGAGCCCTGCACCCGGGCGATCCGCCCCCGCCCCCCCCTTGTGACGCCACTGTGCCCAGGAAGTCTCATCGAAGGCAATAATTATCAGGTGTTATGACCGTGATGCTGAAATGAGCAGTGAGAAAGCATTATCACCGAGCATGATAAAAACAGTATGCATAAGAGTAAATACCTATCAACGCAGTTCAAAATACTAACCCAGCAAAGAAATTTCGAAACACACAACACGTTTCTTAGTCTCCCAGCGGCATTAAATGACTGGCTCGACAAACCTGACGACGCCAAAGGTCTCTCCTGTACAAAGTGCACGGTCTCGGCAGCACCCCTCGTGTTAACTCCTTCATCGGCTGTGGCAGTAACATTCCGGCAAACAGATTCCCCACCTTGAACTCAAACCACCAACACCAAACCAATTTCGCTCTGAGCCATACCGCCGCTTCTCGGCACGGTCGTTGTTGTTCGTGAAGACCCGCCTGTTGCTAGTTGAGATGGTGATTTCAGAACACCTCCCGTGTCACCCCTGGGAGTTCGAATAACTTAGCAGACGACTAGAACGTTCTCACGAGAGCGTTCGAGACCCACCAGCACCGAACCCAAACCGAACCGACCAAACAAACGGTCGCCATATTTGTTTCTCCGCCGCTCGCCGCTAGGCGCACCACGCGCAAATATTTGGCCGATCTGATCAGAGCGACGCCTCGCCGCGAGGCGTGTATGTCACAGTGAAATAGGAACGCTTGCACCGGTTGCTCTGAATGCTGCCGCTCGCTGCCGCGCGGCGCCCGTTTTCGTCGCTCATGTGTGCCCTGCTTAAGAGCTGGGCTCCAGAAACCGTTTAAGTGTTCAAAAATGTGCCGAACGTTATCGCTAAAGTTTTTCACCACAACGACACCAAGGGAGTGCTGGCATTGATAGCCTCGAAGACCGTTTAAAAGGGACCAAGTTTGCGAGGTATTGGAGAGACTTTACGAGAACTTTCCCTGGAAATAAATTCATTTAGCGGAGCGTACAAAGGCCTTTACTTTGTGTCTAGCAGCGCGCAAATCCGCACGCAGTTTAACATATCTGGGTGCTCGCCTACAATAAATCCATCGCTTTTCCTTATCCAGGCTTGACTGCAGTTAAGATATTCGCGTTCAACCAGGCGTGGGCTGGCCTTCAGATTCGAACCGTGACCGTGCGCTGAGCCTTTGCCATGAAAGAGTTATGAACGTCAACGAATTTCGAGTACACATCAGAACTCGACGCTGATTAAAGAAACGTGCTCCGATCGCATGACGATGCCAGGTTGTCCAGAGTTGTTTTATTGAGAATATTAATTGTCTGTCGACCGTTTAGAGTAATTACCGGAGCATCGTGCCAGGCCATTTGACAGCCAACGATATAGTGGTCAGCCAATTTTTGCGAGATCAGTACTGACTTTACCGTGAACCCCAACAATATGACTAAAATGTGGTGAATACATGACGACACGAGCCTGCCAGCCATAACTTCTTCTCTTGATGGTACACTGATGGTAATTTTAATACCTACGCTGGCGAGGGCGTTAATTTATTCACAATCTTCAGACTTCTCGTCTTTCAACAGATCAATGTTTATGTCTCCTACCATGCAAAATAACCTCTGGCTACAACTCTTGTTTAGAAGTACCCTAATCTCATTTATGAATTGCCTGACACTTTTGGATAGAAGCCTCTACACGCTAAGAAATAGAGAGAGTGAAAATAGTTTTCGACTCTTAAACAAATACCTTCTACGTAACAAAAAGGTTCATATAGTCTTGAAACTACCCATTCACATTTTACATAAACTGAGGTTCCTCCACCAATAGAGTACTTACGAGAGAACTAAAATTAATTGTAACCAGGCTGCTGAAAATATCGTGGAAAGATTCTGACACGTCTGACTCTGTCAACACAAAAGCGCCTTTACGAGACGATACTCTCTATATTACAATTCCAAAGGGCTCCCAGTGTTTTCGTAAACTTTTGATTTTAACATGTACTACCGGAAATGCTTGATAAGGGGTCGGGGGCACCCACTCAAACTCACTGAAATGTGTACACATGTTAAACGCTACTGAAATAATCTAACTAATTTTCCCAAATCCTGAACAGTACTGATGCGTACAATATTCATGTTTTCCGATTCCTTGGCATACATATTCCCTGATTTATTCCAAACAAATTTGTACCCTTCTCCTTTCTCATAACTCTCGCCCTCCAGAAAAGTTCCTTGTGTGCCCGAGACTAGTGTTCGTTAAGAAATGCCCTCGAAAGGGCACCTGAACGCGGGAGTTCGCGCAACATGTTACGGCGGCTCATCCACCTCTCTCTTGCGTCAATCGACGTGAATCTAATCAGGAAAGGAGCTGAGGTTCTGCTCTATGGTGGCAGATGGCATACCTTATTTACATTGCCTTGTTGGAGCGCTGGTAGTTCGAGTTTTGCCGCAAGGTCATTCACAATCTGTGCCAGGTTTTCGTTCTTACTAGACAGCAATCCCTGTATCTCCAAGCTCTATCTGCTCGTGAACTGCTGCGCACCGTTTAGATCACTCTGTAGCTGCTGAATTGTGCGCGATCGCTCATCAACGACTTTCTTCACTACATTTAGATCACCGCCAAGTTTCTCTGCATTTTCGTTCTTGCCTTTAATCATTTCTAACAAAGTGTCGTATCGAGATGAACAAAATTCGACAGACTCCTGAAGCTCACCAACTTGAGCCTTAAGGTCAATCATTGAGGGCCTTAGAGAGAGAAGTTCATCGGTTTTAGCTGCGTTAGCAACCTCTCTAAGCTTGCCTGGATGGTCAACAATATCTCAAGCTTGCTGTTAACCTCGTGCAGAGTGGCTGAACTGCAATCCGAAAACCGCGAGCCCCCCCCAGCTGTTGCCAGAACTAGACCGGGATTCTCCTTGGCGACATGTCTTACATTGCCAGTTCGCCCACTTCGCCAATCCCATTGATTTGAATGTGCTTTCAGCAACTCCAGCACATTGCAGGAGATGATACGAGTGATCGCATTCTATACAAGTAATGTATTTCTTATCTGAGGGAGCAGACTTTAAACACACAAGACAGTCCATCGTATGCCACGGGTGGAAAATAATTGACAAGGTTTAGGAGGCCATATGTCCTGTACAAGAAGCAGAATTAAAATGCCGGTTGAGGTCTGGTACCACCCACAGAGTTTGGCATCAACTTTCGTGCGCCCCAAACTTCCGAGTCAGTTCAGACTCTCGAACGCCACTGGGAAATCTTGTGGCCGACGGGCAGCATGACGATGCCGAGCGCACTCGGAATCAGATCGACGCGTTGCGTGTAGACCAGTCTCAGATGAAAAAGGAAAACAGCGATGTCGAAAGCTCACCAGCGACTGCGATGGTGGGCGTGTCCCGCGGTAGTCTTGTACGCTTGCTCAGTAGGGTTCTCGAATTCAAAGGTGCGGGGAAATTCTTGTGGCCGGCGGGCAGCGTGGCGATGCGGAGTGCACTCGGAAGCAGCTCGACGCGTTGCGTGTAGAGCGGTCCCAGATGAACAAGGAAAACAGCGGTGTCGAAATCTCACCACCGACTGCGAATGCCGTTGCTGGTGAGCTTTCGTCGTCACAATTATAATAATAGCTCTACTCCGGTGTTGCGGAAAATACATTCAAGATCATGGGTGTTGGAAAACGAGAGGTCTGGCGTTGCCGTGTGTGCCGGCAACCAGACTTCTACACGTTACTGAAAAATAGTAAGGAATTACATTTACAATTACTCAAGGCATAAATTGTAAATTATTGCAATTACAATTACCCTCCCATAAAAGTAAGTGACCGTTACCCCAAAAAGTAATCCGTTACTTTCGTGGCGTTACTTTCAACATTATTTTCCTCAATTAAGAAACAAAGGAAAGGAGGTTATTCAAGATCTTATTGTTGCCACCTGTTCCATGTATTGACCTTGAGTATTTTGAGCAACAGCTGTCGTTAAACTTTTTTGCGTTATTTCTTACTGAAGATGTCCACTGATACGCAGAACACTCTTTGAACTGAGGCACTGGATGGGAGAACCATATTGTGCCTCCCGAATGTTTTACGCTCTGCATTGAGCTTTTTCAGCGAAACAATGCAAGTAACTATTTACCTCGAAGATAGAGGAAAGCTTCGTCGTTGCAGCCGTTGCCTGATATTTTAGAGTTTTAGTAGAGTTGGTAACAGTAAGGTGATAATTAAATAATAAATAAGGTTTGGCTCGATATTCTTCTTCCTTTGGTTCTGAACAGGTCGAGCATCGGTTGAGACATTGGTGAATAAGAAAAAGTTTCCAATATTTAAATATAAGTAATCGAGGAAAAAAAACAAGACACTCATAACAACAATTAATAAGAACATTGGTTAAAACAAGGAAATGTAAACGCACGTTAGCCGTGTGTACCTTTCTTAATGCCGTTCAAAAACGCACGGAGCACGGACTGACTGCAGTTTACTCCGGTGTTCTCCAGATAGACGTCCGCTGATGCCGCGGGCAGTGAAGAGTAGAGTACTAAGTAAGCCACACTATGGCCCCACTCACGAGTTTCACTCTCTCCTCAAGCCCAGAATATCAAGTCTACATCAGCCACCATCATATGCTTCATTTGTAAAAATATCAGCTTGAGATAAGATGCGTCCTGCTGGGGTAAAAACAAGAAGAAAAAAGGAAGACTATTACCATTTTCGAAGTGCTCGCAAAAAGCTGACTCACAAAAAGGGTAACTGAGATGCAGATAACCTGGCTGGAATTCACAAATAAAGTGGGCCAACCCTAGAATTTGGACTACAAAAAAAAGTAAGTAGCTTTTAAAACAGGGTCAAATAAGGTGAAATAAGCAGAAAAAAATAATCTTGTTTTCTAAAAGACGATGATAAGTGTGCCTCGACGAACGAGGATGCTGGGGGCAATAACACCTTCACATGTTATCACATCTCTTTTAGTGGATTTTAGGGTAGACGGAACGTTGTCTCGTGTTGTGACATTATTAAAATGGTCCTAGTCACTATAACCGAGAAGGACATTGTTAATTATTGTCTGTGCACTTAGCGCCTTGAGCTTCTCGAAGAGGCATACAATCACTTAGTGTCTCCCTCTTCCCGCCTTCGATCGCAAAGAAAAAACAGACACTAATAAAAGCGGATATAACACAAATGTTTATTTGGATCTTTTGACATTGTTCTTGGGGTCACAAAAAAAATAGAATCAGAGGCTTGGTGTTGCAAAAAAGGCTTTGCGGAACTGAAGAGTGCCAAGCCTCCATTTGCGCTGGTCAATTCGCGTGACAGTGTCACAGCGCTCAACTTTACCAAAGTGAAAACGACCTTTTCTTTAGAAGTGAGGGAGGGGGGGGGGCTGGTCCTGAAATAAAATGTAACGGATTACAAGGAATCCGTTACGTAAAAATGTAAGGGAATTACTTTAAAATTACCCTAGAAAATATGTAATTATTCCGTTACTAAATTACCGATAAATGTAAGGAATTACAAGCAATTTCGTTACTTGTAAGGGATTACGTACAAGTCTGCCGGCAACAACATAGCGGGAATGAGTCTCGAAGTGAAGCCAGCTCGTCACACTGCGCGTGTCCTGCTGCTACGGAACATTTTCGGTCGCTGGAAGCTAACCTGGAGTGTCGCGCCTTGCTGAAGGCCAACGTTGACACCCTCCTTGACTTACGAACTCAGATAAATCAACTCCTGACATTAAAGCCGGTAGTCGAGAGTCTGAAATCCGCAGTAACTGAGGTTCAGAAGGCCGTAGACTTTCTATCGGCTCGGTACAACTCTCTGCTGTCTACAGCCACTACCAACTCAACCGCGACAACAGAGCTCCGTGAAGAAATGCGCACTGACATACCCGTGAGAGGTACAGTGCTCCCCAAACTTAACGCCGGCACTGGGTTCCCGAACATTGAGATCGTGTCTGCTTTTTAGTCTTAAATTTGTCACCAAAAACGTTCAAAATGCCTTCTTAGGATGGGATAGAAATCGGAAACTCAAACATTCTTCAGATTGTTCAATCGACCGCCGCAGGTTCTGTCAGAAACGGCAAATGCCATGGCGGCGTTACGCATGAGGCGCACTGTACGTCAGGTAGTCCACTAAATTTGTCTAGCAAAGAAAGAGGCTCCTAATATGCGTGTGCTGAGTCGACACATTTCACACTATACCCATTTGGGGCTAATGGAAAAATTAACTAAAAGTGTACAATATCAAACAGGTGCCTGTACTGAACGATTTTCGGTATGAAACGGGTTCCAGCATCAAATGAAAGCCCGTATCAAGCGGGGAGTGTATCAAACGAGTTCCCGCATCCCACAATGTATGACTTAAACGAGTCGATTATTTGAAAACCTGTTCGAATTTTCCAACGGGTTTAATCCTTTTCAGCCCGTTCGAGTATAAATTTATTTCCAGTAGAGCAGTGGTTATAGCGGATAGCTGTAAATTTAATATGGTGTAGAATTCCTAATCATAAAAGGTGAAGTGAGTATTATGTATAAATTTACCACTTTATTGCACGACATCAACATAGTTTTCACGTCTGAATAATCCACTCTTCTTTTTGACAATTACATAAATTTCAAAAGCTCGGTCGTTGCGTCTGGGTTCAGTATGATTCAACACATACTGTTGTAGAACAAAGGAGTTTTGAGCAAATCTCATTACAAATTTGGGTTTCTTTTTTTGCAGTTTTAGTGAGCGTCTGTAAAGGCGGTGAGGCTAACGCGACTAAAAACAAGATTCAATATTTATTCTGGTAATGCTGCATTTGCCATTAGGAACAAGTCGTAAGCGGCTGCGCGGCGTAGAATTTAGTCGGGGCAGTTAATGAGCTCTCATTTTAAGATTTTCTTTGTCTTCAGTTTCATGGCGGCTGTACAAAAACGTGTGCTTTGTTCTCAGCTCTTTTCTTGAATAAAGAAAAAACCACCCAACAAAGCGCTTGGAATGCGAGTAATATTTTTAGATATTTCATAATGTCGGAGACACCTACGTTCAGAGCTCTCGAATGTTTACAATGAGAGCTTTGTTACGCAAGCTTTAGAAATGTATAGTTTCCCCAAAAGACAAAAACAAGTCGTGGTATGTTCGCTAAGTGTAAGTTGCGCCACCGTTCCAGTATAAATAATAAGTGAACACCGGAAAAAAAAATTTTTCGCTACGATTCTTGTTTTATTGATTGGATTACATGTAATATTATGGACCTCATTTTGTCTTCAATTAATCAATTCGAGATCACATGCTTAAATTGCTTATATTTTTTCACGGCACGATCCAAAAAAGAAAAAAAAGAGGATTTCCCCTCTCTCCCCGAAGTATGTATCCCTTAGCTTAAGACAGTGGTTCTCAACCAATGATATCTCGCGGACCCCTTGTGGATCGGCGGAGATGATGTAGGACCCCGTTCGCGGTGATGGGAAGGGAAAGGTATAGGTTAATTATAATATTGATTTAATAGGTGAACATAGCTAAGGGCTGGAGTAAAATGCACTTCTTTCATTGACATGGACACAAGAAAGCTCACCCGAAAATCGGAACGTTTCTTCTCAATCGGATAAAAGACAACTTTTATTGCCGGGCTTGACTGATGAGGCAGGGCTTCGCGGACCCCAAAGGGTCCGCGGACCCACATTTGAGAACCACTGGCTTAAGACATTCGGTCAACAAGTTAATATATATCACTTAGGGATTCATGGTCCAAGATTTCCCCGTATACGTTTCCTAAGTCCCAAGGGTCCCCAATGAAGAGTATACTTAAAATATATAAAGAAACCAAACTTGAAGTTGAAAATTAAACTACTATTTTATTTGAACTTCAACAAATTGTGCATTCATGGGCACGAGGCTTAGAAGTTATTTTTTGTCTCATCAATAAGGTATACGGGATGTGATGAAATAACCAAACTTTTAAAAACAATTTATTACAAATAATGTCGTTATTTAGTAACAATTCCACGAAGAATACGAATCTAGAAACCTAGAGCAATGTGCAAGGTCCCAACTGGTGGGACTGCTGCACACATAATATAAATCCAGTGTTGGACAAAATACTCGAAACAAGTATCTAAGTTAAGTTACTAAATACCTGCTTCATAACGTACTTAAAATACAACTTAAGTTACATTCACTGTAAAGTATCTTGAGTAGACTACAAATACCTAGAAATGTAATTCAATTACTTTTGAAGATACTTACGCATTGCGTGATCTACAGCGAGAATGGTTTATTAGCAAGCAACAGCATAAAACGGGGAAAAAAGTATCGTAGAGCTATTTGATGCAGTCCAACTATAAGGAGCAGGATATTGTCACGAATGACAAATGATGAGACGGCGAATAACTGAAGAAACTAGCGTTAATGGGGCGAACTTGTGCACAAAACAATTGAGAAACGCTAGCGTCGCAGGCGTAGATGTCGGCGAAACAGCAGGATCGAGCCCTGGGGCAAGACTGACTCCGGACCGCCACTCGGAGCACCTCTGGTACCCGCGGGGGTTTCTGGAAGATTCGGCGTAGAACGTTCGGCAAGTATACCATTTGTAACTCGATCAAACGACAAGGTTCTCGAACTTACGAGAATGTCATGTTGAAAAAATAAATAAAGGAGGGGTGCGCTCCCTGGAATCGAACCCTGAGCCACCGACCAGAGCCAAGCGCGGTAACCATTCGGCCACGCGCTCGCTTGGCAACACGCGTGGCAATGGGGACTTGTAGTAGACCGTTTCTGCAGCCCGCTAAGCACCCGGATAGCGCTCCGTAATCCGCCACAAGACCTTGAAATATGCAGACAAGGCTGGCGGCGCGCATGCGCAGCTGCGGCATTTTCTTCACGAATACAGTAGCGATGGAGAAAAACGGTCTACTACAATTTCCTAATATCACTGATACATGTTCCAAAACATTTCTGGGACAACAAGAAAGAGGTCGCTTTAGCTATTGGGGAGGATATCAGACCGTGGCGCCCCAAGCGGTTAAATTAAGAACTACATGGATGAGGACAGCAAATGCAATGACTCATCACTCGGCTGACATAACCGAACGCGGCGTCAGCGTTCGGCTGGAGATCGTGTTCTCCGGTAAGGGAGACGAGGGTCTCTTTTGTTACCACTCCGGCCTGCATGAACAATGCAGCATGCACGGTGCCCAGCTCAGCACAAAAGCCCTCAAGCTCGCATCCTCTTACTACTCATTTCGGGAGAGATCCGGCACTTAACGTCACTTCGTTTATTATTAGTATTTTTACTTTACACTGTGCCTCGCGCTTTATTAAAAGTGATAACATGAACATTCTCACAAGGCCTGTGGGCATGTGCAGAGGCCTTGTGTTGGTTAAACACCGAGGTGTGGGGCAACAAGCGCGTCAGAGCGCCTCACCAATAGTGACATCGCTGAATATCACGTCCTGCGGCGCACCTTAGATGCATCGTTTAACTACAGTCCACATTCCCTATATGAGAAGTTCACTATAAACGAACTTGGGATACGGATATGAGTGAATAGATAACAAAGAGAACCAACATAATAGCCACGGATGTGGTCGCACCTTTTTTAAGTAGGTTGCGTTCAGAAAGGCAATCAACGTTGGGGGACGCTTTGTTGACATTTTGAGAGGTCATCCAGCTCGTAGTTCATTTCCTGTCCTGTTCTCTGCTTATCAATGTTCGCTTACAGACACCGTCAGCGAGAGCAATAAGTGACGGACTTACGACAAAAAGAAATTGTAGAGAAAGGCAGACGAAAAACGACTACGTCTGACGCATTTCAAAATCGAACTGTTCTGTCTTTCTTTTATTTGCACGCGATCCTTTGCACGCGATCTTCTTCTTTTCGCAGTGGCTATCGCCACATAGCCCCCCCCCCCCCTTTGGAGACGGAGTCGTCCCAGCGAACTGTCCTGGAGTGTTTGCTGCGGGTCGCGGGTGCTACTGTGGAGCTCGAGGTGGCTTGCACGCTGAGAAGATCAGCCGGCTGAGCGATCGTATCGCTCTCAACAAATGCCGGCATGAGGCGGTCAACGGACACGACCGTGTCGCGGCCATTAACTCGCAGCGTGAATGTTTTTTCGCCACGTGCCAGGACGAGGTGTGGACCAGTGTAAGGTGGCTGGAGCGAACGACGGACGCTGTCGACGCGCAAAAACACGTAGCCGCTGTTGTGCAGGTCGCGATGGAAGAAAGGAGGCTTGCTCTGACGTGTCCGCGTCGGTGTAGCGCGCACGTCACCGAACAGACGGGCTAAGTCCTCCACGTAAGGCAATCCTGCAGTCATCGTGAGGCCCCCATGGATCTGGGTGGTAGGGCTGACCAATTCAGCTGGGAGGCGCAGCGATGTGCCATAAACTAAATGTGATGCGGCACATCCGAGATCTTCCTTTATGGCTGTGCGCAACCCTAGGAGGACGATGGGTAAAGACGTGGCCCATTTATCTGGAGTGGCGTGGGCCATGAGGGAGGCCTTGAGATGGCGATGGAACCGCTCGACCAAACCATTTGCCTGCGGGTGGTAGGCTGTGGTCTTCAGGTGAGCGATGCCAAGAAGGGTTGTCAAGCTTCGGAAAAGGGCCGACTCGAATTGGCGTCCGCGATCGGTCACGATTTCGGCGGGAACTCCAAAGCGGGAGATCCAGGTGGACAGAAGCGCGGAGGCGACAGTTTCGGCAGTGATGTCTTTGATGGGACAAGCCTCCGGCCAGCGCGTGAGCCTGTCGATGACGGTTAGGAGGTACCGGTAGCCCTGCGATGACGGTAGGGGTCCGACGAGGTCCACGTGGATGGTGGCAAAGCGCGTGTCGGGGAGTGCAAACTTTGCCAGAGACGCGATGGTGTGCCGGGACACCTTACTCTGCTGACAAGCAATGCATGCTCGTGCCCACGCGCGGACATCAGTGTTCATGCCAGGCCAGACAAATCGTTCCGGGATTAGATGTTGAGAAGCGCGGATGCCTGGGTGTGAGAGAGCATGTAGGTTGTTGAAGATCTGACGCCGAAGTGGTAAGGGCAGGTAAGGCCGTTTCCGTCCGGTCGCAGGGTTGACGTCGCAAACGATGTTTGTGCCCAAGTCGGAGAAGTAAACGTCCTCAAGATGGAGAGAGGAGGTTGGGGAAGAGCGAAGGTTGCGGAGCTCTTCGTCACTCTCTTGTAGGTCAGGGAGCTGTCTAAGGTCACACCCGCGGTACTGAACTGTGGAGACGCGACTGAGGGTGTCGGCGGGGATGTTGTGGACGCCCTTGATATGCTGAATATCGGTAGAAAATTCAGCTAGGAATGCCAAATGTCGCGT
This sequence comes from Ixodes ricinus, assembly GCA_037355805.1. Taxonomy (NCBI): domain Eukaryota; kingdom Metazoa; phylum Arthropoda; class Arachnida; order Ixodida; family Ixodidae; genus Ixodes; species Ixodes ricinus. Next base: position 72,134 of record JAZHYW010067290.1, on the reverse strand, counting down.
CTCTCTCGGAGAGTATGTGGCCTTAGATGATCTGAAGGCATTGGTCAGTGGCTTGTGATCTGTAAAGATCACAAACGATCGTCCTTCCAGGAAGAATCTGAAGTGCTTGATGGTAAGGTAAGCTGCGAGGAGTTCACGGCCGAAGGCACTACATCGTTGTTCGGTTGGTGTAAGTTTCTTGGAGAAGAAACCGAGCGGGAGCCACTCATTGTTGATGCGTTGTTGCAGCACCCTCCTACTGCGTATCCAGAAGCACCCACCATCACGCTCGTGGGGGCGTCGTGCTCTGGATGAACTAAGAGGGAGGCAGAAGCGAGACGCTCCTTGATGGTAGTGAAAGCGTTGTCTGCGTCGTCGGACCAGCCTAAAGTGGCTGTTGTACCCTTCGTAGTTTGAAGGAGAGCTTCTAGGGGAAGTAGGATTGCCGCGCAACCTGGAATGAACCGCCTGTAGTAATTCACCAGGCCCAGAAAACGGCGGAGCTGGCGGAGCGATTCTGGACGTGGGAAATCGGTGATCGCTTTCACCTTGTCGGGAAGAGGTCGGATGCCATTGGAGTCTACCATGTGGCCCAGGAACTCCAAGGACGGGACGCCGAACGCACGCTTCTCTGCGTTGACGATCAGGCCATGTTCAGCGAAACGCTCGAATACTAGGCGCAGGTGGCGTAGATGCTCCTCTGGCGATGAGCTGGCGACAAGAACGTCATCGACGTAGGCGAGCACGAAAGGTAGTCCGCGGAGAATGGCGTCGATGAAGCGTTGGAAGCTTTGCGCGGCATTTCGCAAACCGAAAGGCATCCGGGTGAACTCGAAGAGTCCAAACGGTGTGACGATTGCGGTTTTCTTTACGTCTTCGGGAGCGACCGGGATCTGATGGTACGCTTTCTGTAGGTGGAGTTTCGAGAATATGGTGCATCCGTTCAGGTTGGTGGTGAAGTCCTGAATGTTGGGGATAGGGTAGCGGTCGGGGACCGTAGCCACGTTCAAGCTGCGATAGTCGCCGCAGGGCCGCCAGTCGCCTGTTTTCTTCGGGACTAGGTGGAGGGCAGAGGACCAACTACTCGAGGATGGGCGAGCGATGCCGATCTCCACCAGGTGTTGGAACTCTTGCTGAGCGACGCGAAGCTTTTCGGGAGCTAGCCGACGAGACCTCGCGTGTGTAGGTTGACCGCTGGTGATGATGCGGTGGACGACATCATGCCTGACCGGTTTGTTCCAGTCGGGAGCTGCCGTTAACGATGGGAATTCGCTCACCAAGTCCCCGTAAGGCGACTGTATCGGTTGGCGAAGTGTGAAAGCAAACGGATGTAGTGTGGAGGTTTGACCGATGACGAAAAGGCCTGTGGTGGAGTCATGAATTTTCTTTTGGGCCATGTCTACTAGGAGAGAGAAGTGGGACAGGAAATCCGCTCCTAGAATAGCGTGACTGACCTTGGCTACGAGAAAGATCCAACGAAACGTCCTTCGCAAGCCAAGGTTGATCAGGATGGACCTCTTCCTGTAGACGGGGATGTTGGAGCTGTTGACCGCTTGCAGGTGGCAGATAGGAGTAAGTGTGCAGTCAATGGAATTTGCGGGTAGCACACTCACATCAGCTCCTGTGTCGACCAGGAAGAGGTCCATCCTGATCAACCTTGGCTTGCGAAGGACGTTCCGTTGGAAAAAAGAAACATCGACGCTTTGCCCTAGCGGGGTCAAATATACAAAAAGCTAAACATTTGTTTTGTATCCACTTTATTTTTTTATTTGTTATTTTCTTGACACTCAAGTCTGTATTGTTGTCGTTGGTCATTTCCCGGTCTGCGTTGCGCCTCAGTGTAGCTATCTTCACTTCCATAAAACCACCTGTTTGAGGATCTTTTTGGGGAAGCTCTAGGAAACAAAAGGCGCCGTTGGCAAGGCGAGGGAAAACCTTGGTTGTATATAATTTGGACTGAAATATGAGTCATTATCGGCAAAAAAGCGATGCTTCACGAGCTCAATCAAAGTCGCCTTAGATAATCGGCGGTAGCAACAGGATTTGGTTGCTCGAAAGAATGTTCACGTTTGCTCGTGCCACGCCACCACCACTTCATACCTAAAAACTCGGAAAATGGCGGAATGTCAAAAATGTATTTGAGATAATGAGTACAAGATACTTAGAAATGTAATTAAGATAGAGTATTAAACACACTCGATCAAAAGTATGTTCAAGATACCAAGATACTTCAAAAGTATTTTAAATGCAGTATCTTAAATAGAGTATTTGAGATAGGCGCAAGTCTATTTACATCAGACTATTATTTCGGCTTAGGTAGAAACTAGAGATAAATACAGAATTGAGCATTAGAGCAACCTGAGACCCCGGAAAAAACACAATTGTGAAATGTGACGGGTACGATGTACCTGAAGTTGACTTCTTATTTACTCATTTATATTCATCCCTCAAAATGGTGTTTATCTCTGCGGATTTTAATTCACTCGTCGAATAATCATTTTTTGTTTTGAATTGCCTAGTAGTTCATCTCACATCGATACTTACTACTGAAGGCGCACGTCAACTACATTGCAAGGAATAACTAATCGCATGCTAGGCCTTCTCAGAGGAATTTATATTTGGATCCTCAGTCTTTGAAATTTATTCTACACAAAAGTTTTTATCATCCAGCGAGAATCTCTTTCGTCCTTTTGGAAGACTTGCCAGCAAAGATGAATGTATCGATTTCTATATGAACAAAACCGATCCGTTAAATATTGCTTTGCAAATTGCCATCGAGCAGTTTGTGTTACTAATTCGAAATTTGATCTCTTCTTCGCTGACGTATCAACCTGTTAGAAAAAGGGCCTACAATTTTATTTCATAAAATTTACCCTGTATTTAAAGGTACGTCGGACGTACCCGGAACGAGAAGTCTAAAGGTACGTCGGACGTATCCGGAACACGGAGCCTTAAGATACATGTCGGACGTGCGCGAAACCGGGAGATGCGTTGGACGTAGCCGCGATGGGGAAGGATCGTGTCACAGTGGGTCATAGCGTGCCTTACTGATACCCCACTGGCAATTTTCATCCCATCTTTATTTCTCATTGCTACCGCAATTAGCCCATTCTAAGCACTCCTTTATTTTCACACCCGGGATGTTCAGTGGGGTTGCGGGTGATTACATTTTGGAAATACTCAGACATTACGAAATTTCCGCAATAAATATAAATTTATTTTATGAAATTCATAAGATAAATGGCAAAGAAGAAATGAAACTAACCCTAGAGAGAATTAGACGGCTCACCGTCAATTCGAACCGCTCACCACGGTCAACCAGTTGCTCTCACTACGACTCAACGAGTCCTCGGTGGCCCCGTCCAGGTAGCTGCATACAAACTCACGGATTTTCATCTTGAGTTCCGGATGTCGACTTTTGTATTATTGCGCGGTCCAGTACACTTTTTACAGGTCGCGGCGCCCTTGAATACCTACTCCCGCTGTCTTCTCCACCACATCACGCGGTATCGCAGATACTCTGCAGTGCCGTGGTTCCCGTTGTCTTTCGCGTACCTGATCACCCTCCGCGCTTACTTCACTGTGTACAAAGTACTCTTGACACTCATGATGGACAGCAAAGTGCTGAGCGCCTGAACAAATGGCCTCAATCACGTGAATAACAAAAGAGGCGCGCTTGCAAGTCAGACGATTGAGTCGAAGGAACGGCGAGGAAACCGAAACAGAACGCACAACGCCTTACTTGTGCCTATATTGTAACGCGCCTGCGCGGTAGCGCAAGTGTCGTTGTGTGCTGCCATCTACCAACTGATGACGAAACCGAGTGCTAGGGAACAAAAAGTGGCGTGCTGCCGGCACGTGAAGGTGGGCACAAAACTGAAAGTGTGGATAAGACGTGCAAAGATAAAAGGAAAGGAAATCAAGCGATGTTTTGGACGCTCAGCCTTGATGGAGAGCAGGCATCGCATGTCTCCGATCTCTAGTTTCTTGACCAGAATTGCGGTACTCACAATATGTCCGACGTATCTTCAAACTCGATGTTTCAGGTGCGTCCGACGTACCTTTAAACTCCGCGTTCCGGATACGTCCGACGTACCTTTAGACACTTTGTAAAATTTATTAAATTAATGTCACGCTTCGCAGTGGGCTTATCACACCTCCTCTTCATCTTCAACCTAGGATCGATTATGAACACAAAATTGGAATTCCATATTCTTTCACAACTGCTTGATACCACCTGCAGCCTGTAAATAAAATCAGCTTTCTGATTATATCGTCTGAAAAAAATATAAAAATATATTAAAAGTGCCTTTGATTGTCTTTACACAAAGAATCGTTATTAGGTTTACCACCTGCACTATTATACTTCAACATATGGGTATTAACTTTCCTTTCTATAAGGATTAAGCCTTCAGAATAACAAAAATAAATAAAGCAATAAATCTTTTTTTTTATCTTTAAAAGTGATGAAAACGATGTTACATCACCTCAAGAAGTATATTGCGGAATCTCACATGTTTATTTGTTTTAGAGCGCAGCTTTTAAGCGCCCATTTCCTGGTTTTGCGGCGTCGACGTCGGCGTAACCGCGCTAAAGTTAGCGGGAACATTGACGTCACGTGACCTCAACACCAATTCAGTTTCCCCGCAACATTTAGCGGGAAAATGACGTCACATGGCTTCATGCCACAACAGCTATGAACAAATTCAGTTTATCCGCTAGATTTAGCACGAAAATTGATGTCATGTGCAGAGGACGAGGGGGAGGAACGAAGGGAGGAACGAGGAAGAGGAGGAAGCAAGAAGGATGAGGAGGAGTAGAAAGGGGCATACCCTCTGTGGAAAAGACGTCCGAGCTCCGCGGTGTTCTGGCTCGAACAGTTTGTTTTGTTTCTCGCGCATCATAAAGCTCGCGCAGCGAGTTTAGAAAAAAAAGAAAAATAATTTCATCTCTCGGAGCTGGTTCCTACAGTGCCTCTGGCATCACGGATCACGGAAATAGAGATAAAATTGTAGTTGATCCAATGGTGGCAATAAGAAGAATAAGGGTGTTGGGAGTTATTTTGCCCATGAAACACTTCTTGGTTTCTGTGTTTCCTGGGTGTTAAAAGTTGCCCTGAGCATGACGGATAAGAATTTGAGTCCTGAAATGCGGGTTTGATTTGGTCCATGGCGACGATTTCTCGGTCTCCGTTCATGTCAAGAGTCATGGTCTTCTCGGTGCGCTCGAGTATCTTGAAAGGTCCATCGTATGGTGGCGTGAGACTTTTCTTCTTAACTTCTTTTCTGACTAATGCGTGAGTGGAAGTTTTCAATTCTTGTCTTACGAAGATCTTCTGAGAATGGGGCATCCGAGGCTGCGTGGGCTTCAGTTCCTGAATGAAGTGCCTCAAGTCGTCTAAGTACGCTTGGTGTGGAGTTTTTGGAGTACACTTGGTAATGTCGAAAAATTCTCCAGGGAGCCGGAGTGGCGATCCATAAACCAATTCAGCCGAGGTGCATTCCAGGTCTTGTTTGAAGGCGGATCGAATGCCGAGAAGGACGAATGGGAGATGATCGACCCAGTTGAGACGTCCATCTCGTGCTGTGATTGCTGCCTTGAGCTGTCGGTGTAACCTCTCCACCATGCCATTGGCTGACGGGTGGTATGAGGTAGTGTGCACGTGGTGCGTGCCGAGGAGCTGGGCTACGGCAGCAAACAGCGAGCATTCGAATTGTCGTCCCCGGTCTGTAGTGACGGTGGACGGACATCCAAAGCGGGATATCCAGATGTAGATAAACTTCTTGGCGACTGTCTCGGCAGTGATGTCGGCCAGGGGAGTAGCTTCGGGCCACCTGGTATAGCGGTCGACGCAAGTCAAGATGTGCGTGAAGCCTCGGCACGATGGCAGGGGGCCCACGAGATCAAGGTGAACATAGTCGAACCGTGCCGAGGGGTCACGGAATGGTCTCAAGGGTGTGACGGTGTGTCGGCTCACCTTAGAGCGCTGACATTGAAGGCACCTCCTGGCCCAACCTCGTACGTCCAAGTTCATTGTCGGGCACACATAGCGAGCTGTCACCAGTCGCTGAGTGGCTCGGATGCCCGGGTGGCTGATGTTGTGGAGGTGGTCGAAGACCTGCCGACGAAGGGCCAATGGGACGAAAGCTCGAGGATGTCCCATGGTCATGTCGCAGAGGATAGTACCGGTGCAGTGAGGGAGGGGAATCGGTTTCAACACCAAAGACTTCAGCGTCTCAGGGTGGTTGTTCAATTCAGGGTCGTCTCGTTGCGCGGCAGCGATGCGTTCGAAGTCTACTCCTCCAGAGAGTGCCGAAAGTGCTGAGTTGTCTTCTCCTTTGTTGTGACGGAGATGCACCGTGAACTCTGAGATGTAGGCGAGTTGTCGGATTTCTCGGGTGCAGTAGGCTGTGTGATTTCCATAAAACGTGTAAGTCAAGGGCTTGTGGTCCGTCAGGACGTGGAACTCGTGACCTTCCAGGATGTACCTGAAGTGCTATACGGCAAGATAGATGGCAAGGACTTCACGTCCGAACGTACTCTATCGCGTCTCCGCAGGTTTCAGTTTCTGAGAGAAGAAACCTAGTGTCCTCCACTGGCGTCGAGAAGCTGCTGTAATACAGCACCCACAGCTGTACTGGACGCGTCGGTCATGAGACGGGTAGCAGCCTCAGTTCGTGGATGGACGAGCAGGGTTGCGTTGACCAAGGCTTCCTTCACAGCGGAAAAAGCTGATGCAACTTCATCGGTCCATTTAAGAGACGATGATGGCACTTTCTTGGTCTTCAGCAGGTCACGTCATGGGCTGTAGAATTTCGGCACAGTGGGGAATAAATCTACGGTGGAAATTTACTAGGCCAAGAAACTCGCGGAGCTTTCGAAGTGAGGTAGGCTGAGGGAAATCGCGGATCGCCCGGACCTTTTTTTCGAGGGGTAGGATGCCCGACGATGTTATGTGGTGGCCTAGAAAGTCCAGCGCGTCGGCACCGAAAACGCACTTCTTCGCGTTGATGGCGAGGCCGTACTCCTGCAGCCGGTCGAACAAAATTCGCAGATGTTGCTTGTGTTCTTCCGAAGAGGAGCTGGCCACGAGAATATTATCAACATAAGCGAAGATGAAGTGAAGGCCTCTGGTGACTTCGTTTATAAGGCTTTGGAAAGTCTGCTCGGAGTTTCGGAGGCCGAAGGGCATCCGAACGTACTCAAAGAGTTCGAACGGAGTTGTGATGGTGTTTTTGGGCACATCCGCTGGCTCGACTGGAATCTGGTGGTAGGCCTTGATAAGGTCTACCTTGCTGTAGATGTTGGTGCCACCTAGGCCAGCGGAGAAATCGTGAATGTGTTGCATGGGGTACCGGTCAGGTACCGTGCACGCATTCAAGGCCCGATAATCTCCGCATGGCCTCCAGTCGTTTGGATCTTTCTTAGGGACCATGTGAAGAGGCGACGCCCAACTGCTGGAGGAAGGGCGGATGATGCCAAGCTCCAGCATGTGTTCGAATTCTCTGCGCGTGATGTTAAGTCGCTTGCCGAAGAGTTGACGAGGTCTCACAGAGACTGGAGGGCCGTTTGTGATGATGTGATGAGTCACGGCGTGCTTGGCTGGTACCTCCGTGTTGCACGGTCGGGTTATGGCAGGGTATTCTGGGAGGATGGCTTCATATTTTGAAGACGCCGCCAAAGGGCGCATCGGAGAAGCTTCAAATGACGAAGAAATACCTGAATGCTGAACGATGTCGCAGCATCCGTGAGACTTCTGCCACGCACGTTGACGGCTAGGCCGAAGTTCGCCAAGAAGTCCGCTCCCAGTATGGCCTTGGTAAGGTCTGCAACAATGAAGACCCAGCGGAAAAGTCGTCGCAGTCCACTGTCGATGGTGAGGGATCTCTCGCCATAGGTGGCGATGGCAGAGCTGTTGCCTGCTCGTAGGGGTCTGGTGTGCTGCGCCTGCTGACGGTCTTGTCGTGACGTTGGCAGGACGCTAACCTCGGCCCTCGTGTAAACCAAAAAGAGTTTGCCAGAGATCTTATTCACGACGTAGAACAAGCGGCTCGGGTGTCGGCCGTAGTCACTTGCCGCTTTTAGTGAAGGGCCGTGGGGTTTCCCGACCAGGAGCAGGGTTGATGGCAGCGCGTGGCACGTTCTGCCTACCGCCTGTTGTACCAGCACAGTGATCTCTCGGCTGACCATGAGGCGCGTCGCGAGGATGAACGGGTTTGAGAAATATCTCACCTCTTTCGTCGGGAAGGTGTCTCGTGCGACGGTCTCACAGCGGCAACAGCGCAGGATAGCTGTTCCATGCGCGCCTCGATGCGCGAATCGAGTCTTGTAGGAGCTGTTTCCCAGGCAGGCGGTTCTTGCGGTGTGATTGTCGCGATGGACGGCGAAGCGTACTCAGCGGTGCGGTCCGCAAGCATCGCCAGACAGTCTAGCGGCATGTCGTCCGCATCTGCCAGAACCATGCGTATTCCTTGTGGAAGTTTCTGGAGAAATAGCTCTCGCAGAATAGGGTACTGGGAGCCAGAGGCCTGGGGACCGAGCAAATGCCGCATCTGGTGAAGAGGTTGAGATGGGCGGTGGTCTCTAAGCTCCTGGGCTGTGAGCAGCTGCTGGATCCTCGTGCGCTCCGATGCTGTCGTCCGCTCGAGGAGGATGCCCTTCAGGTGGTTGTAGGCCTCGTCAGGTGGAGGTCGGGACAGAATGTCGTCCAGGTCGTCGGCGGCGGCCAAAGGGAGGGAGGCGACGACATAGTAGAACCGAAACAGCCGAGGTGTTATACGGTGGAGGTGAAACTGAGCCTCGACTTGCGTTATCCAGACTCGCGGATTTTTCGGCCCAAAGGGCGGAAGCCGGAGCTGGATGGCCGTGAGGGCAGCGTCGGGGGAACGAAGAGGCGCGCCGTCGCCGGTGTAGTAGCAGAGCCTTGCGCCACGTTCTGCATGCCGGCTGCGGTCGTCGAACGAGGCGGCGGGGGCCTTCGGATTCCGGGTCACCACCCGGGCAGCACATAGTTGGCCAGCCATCGGTGAATGGCTGGCAATGGTCCTTAGCCAAGTGGCCAGACAGTGGCCAGAGACTGGCCGGTGACTGGCCTTTATCTGGCCATTGGCCAATGGCCACCGGCCATCAGCCATCGGCCAAGCATTGGCCAATGAATGACAACTCTCTGGCCACTGGCCAAAAGACCATCGCCAGACATTGGCCATTGTTTGGCCAAAATCCGTGCTGCTTGGGCAGTTTGTGGAAAAGATGTCCGAGCTCCAGGGTGTTCTGGCTCGAACTGTTCGTTTTTATTTCTCGCGCATCAGGAAGCTCGCGCAGCGAGATTAGAAAAAGAAGAAAAATTATTTCATCTCTCGGAGCTGGCTCTTACACCCTCCTTTCCGTACCCTCCCTCCTCCTCATCAAGAGTTGCGCTCTAATTTCGCATTACAGATATTTGTAAACGTTTTTATTTTTTTCTTTTCCATTCAGTCTTCATATTAGATCACCCAAAGGTCCGGTGTTTTGATGACCGAATATTTATATAGTTATTTAGTTATTTATGTTACTGTCGAGGACCAGAGGCCCTACAGAGAGGAGTTGATGTTACATATGAAATCGTTGACAAGCTTCTTCATACATGTGCCGTCATAGATGGACACGAGGGAGGCAGGGACGTGGTTCCAATCGTTAGATTTTCTTGAAACAACAAAGTCAAAATTGATGTTCTTATGACACGTTGGCGTGCCAAGCTTTCACAAGTGGTTGTTGCGAGGTGACACATATGATGCATAAAAAAGAAGTCTATCTTTTTGAATTGGGTTAGCTTAATAGATATTATAAAAAAGACTAATTCGAAGGCTTTTTACGGCGTAAAGCGATGCCAGGTAAGTACAAGGTTCTTTTCATTCACGAAACACTAATAGTACGAGAATAATTAGAAATAATAAAACGTGCTGCTCTGTTCTGGACTGATTCGAGAATGTTTGAGTATGTTACACGTCCCGGACCCCAAACGGTACTGGCATATTGAGCTTTTGGCCTGAATAACGTTTTATATAATAGTATTTTGATCGGAAGATTAGCTGAATGGAAGTGGCTGCGTGAAAACCCAAGCAAATGATTAGCATTGGTAAATACGTACTTTGTAATTAAAGGGACAATGAAATGATTCTGAAAACGAATTTCATCTACCGATCGTCGTAAAAGGTGTGAAAGGAAACACAAAAACACAAAAATAGGTAGCCAAAAAAATTATTCGCTATAGAACTTTTAAAAGAAAACTGGACACTTTTGGGCCTTCTTTCCTTTGACAGCTCTCTACCTTTTCACTGCGATGCACCCGCGGAATCGCAGCACGTCAGCCGAATCCACGTCGCCTATTGCGTAAGAGCCTTCCTCACCAGCACCGTGATCGTAAACAATAAATAGCCGGCGAATGTTTCCTAAAAGTTGTGTTAAATAATATTAAGATCCACATTTTGTAGCATAATTAGAGATGCGACGAAAATTGCCAAATTTGATAATGCTGAGCGCCAAGCGCCATCTATCGTGTGGTAAACGAAGCAAGAAAAAGACAGCGTCGCTCAGTTTTTTGGTCGTGAGGACCAACGAACGTTTGTTTTTCAATTTGTTCTTCTCGCGCGTCCCGACTTCAAGCAGCAAGAAAAAAGTACTTGAAACAGACCACGACGAACAAGAACGCTGGATCCGCAAACACCCGAGAAAAGCTATAACGGCGACGGATCCACGGACCCTGACCAAGCGAGCTCGGCAGATAGGCCTGGCAGGCATTCCGACTCGGCGCAGCGTTGCTTCAACGGTACTTGGTCAAGACCGTCTGCCCATGACCGGCTGGCGTGCTGAATGGAATATGCCCGCGCGACCCTTGTGGACGCTTACCGTAATGTTTGATCGCTGACCTCAATTTCAGATTAAGAGGTGAGGTCAATCTCTTCCCTTGTTTTCAGAGGCAGTGTTGACGAACACTGTCGTCGAAAAGGAACTCTCGTCGACTCTATCTTCTTGTTTTGTGTGATATAGAGCTCGAATAAACGCCGTATGGATTACCTTCGTAACACGGTATGTACACTTTGTTATTAGTATGCCATTTTTTATTCTGACATTACTGCACGTCACTGTCGAGCTATAAAGGCGCGTTCCCACCGGCGATGCGATCTAGTCGCGCGATAACTTTCATCGCAAAAGCGACCATCGCGGGCAAAAAGCGACGCGATTTGAGCAGTCGCTACTCGACCCAACTTTTTGCGATGCCATCTTGTCACGGAGCGGCTGAGCCAATCAACGGCGTTCGGAGCGAGAGTTTTCGAGAAACGACTCGCCACCGAAGGCGTTGAACTCGCTCATCGCGCACGCCGGTGTGACCATCTAATTTTTGCGATGCAATCTAGTCGCATCGCGCGACTGCTTCATCGCCGGTGGGAATGAGCCTTAACAGTTCGTGGGAGCTACGTGCAATGGCGGTCCAACCTTCCTTTGCCGAGTGTCACGTCAGTATAGAGTTGCCATCGTAAAAGATCGGTCCCGAAGCGCTTACAAACTGCGCGAATACGGCACTTTCATCAAACGCGCGAGTCCGCTCCGAGTGTGAACAGGTAGTTACCTGGATCTCGCGACACTGTCGTAGTTCAAACGTATCTTTTTTTAACGTCGGCTCGCTCCTGCATCTCCGGGGCCACGAAAAATGCCGCGGCAATTTGTTTCCATCTACGTCGCTTTGCAAACGACTGACACGGGCCGCCTTTTACCAACAATGACAGTTGGGTTGACTTCTAGAGTCCTCACCGGAAGACTCGCCGCACTTCCCAACAGGCATACCGGCGTATGGGACTAGTCCCATGCTGTCGCTGTAGCGCAACATATCTCATTGAATTTCGCTTAGCTGCGATGTGTCCATGCCTATCGCGGCGATGAGAGGCTGCCGATTCAGAAAATACGTCGGTGACATCAGCGCCATTAGCGCAGTAAAACCTACCGGCGCACCCCCAGCTCGCCGCCGCTAACGCTCCCATTCTCCTACAGCCGAGAGAACTTCCGGTTCCTGTGCCAGGGTACGTCACGACCGTCAAAATTACGCCGCAACTTGTTTTGCGGTCAAATGGAGAGAAAGAAAAAGTCGATATTTCATTAATTTTTTCTGTAGAAGTTAATAAACCGAGACGAAAACGGATGCCTCTTCGGCATTCAGTGAACGTTGAAGGTCTAATGTAAAAGTTGTCTGGCAAAAGTAAAAGGGTCATTTCATGGTCCCTTTAACAATGCTATTTGTTGCAAAGCCTGTGAGAGAGGAAAAACACGAAGCGACACGCATATGATACAAATGCTTGCTCTTGGTTACAGCTAGAGAATCGCATTTTGCTGAAACATATGAGTAATATGGTTTAGTACACCCGAATAGATATTGTTTTAGTTACACAAAACGTATTACTGATATTTAAAAATCTGTCTAAACCAGGGACAAACATAGCTGTTCTAAAAACATGCTGGACCGAGTTATATTTGGTGCAGTAGTGTAATTTATAAGCAAAAATACTAAAATAAAGTTGAAAAAAGATATCAAAGAAATAGTCACTAGATTTCAACAATTAAAAAAAAACATAATTTCCACGGGTCACTATACTCTGTGCTGCCTCAAAAAGAAAGCGTGTTTTGCTTACGGTTCATATGGCGCGCGAAAGTTGTAACACGAATTTGGTTTTCGGAGGTTGAATCGATGCTTTCCCTCGATACGTACATCTTGTTAAGATATTATATATCTTATCTAAAAGGTACGTGTATATATCGTAATTCTTTACATCCAGAGTTAAAGGAGTGACGCTCCGCGGAGACCCTGACTTTCTGCACTAAGGGTCTTGATGTGAAAACGGTATACTGCATTTTGTTTCAAGACATATGGAATAAAAAATGAACATCAGAACATTGTGATTCTCGCATTTTCCAGTTTTTCCTAAGATCCGTATTTAATCAACGAACAAACAAAACTTTTTCTTGTACGCAAATGTGAAGCAATCTTTAAGATGATATTTGTCCGCACACAGATCTGCGATTATTTTAAAGAAAATATAGTAAGGGTGCAGGCGAGCTGGTGATTATTAACCATGTTGGATTAACCTAAGAATGGGGCAGAGAAGAAACATCAAAACATAGAAGAACAAAAAATATGAAAGACGACAGCCCCATCGGGAAAAATCGGTAGGTTGCGAGCCTGGTGTTGTGCATGAAATACCATTGGAGTGCGGATTTAAGTATGTAGGACAGACGTCACGCTGTATCAATGACAGATTCTACGAACATAAAAGAAATGTGAAGAACAATGCACAAAACTCGGAAATCGCAAAACATATTCATGAGTGTAACAGCTGCACGGCGCTCTGGTAGGAGACTGAAATCACACACAAAGAGAGGAACGATGTAAATAGAGTAATAATGGAGACTAGCACGGATAAAATCTCTAGGCAACTGTAATGCAATTTTTTTAAGTGCGATTTGTTTTGTCTGAAGTGAGACCCTGATTCTGCTTGTCCTAAAAAACTGTAAAACCCTTTATTTACGTGTGTCGGCCGAAAATCCGCTACAGTGTTGTTTTTTCGTTTTAATATTAATTGGGGTTGTGGGGATATTTATACAGCGTGTAGTTGGTCTGCCATTCAAAGTTGCGACGAGTCACTCGCTGTAGATGAGCGATATTTAGCCAGTGCGGTACAACCGCTAGCCTGGGGTCTTTAACGTGCACCACGCAGTAGTGATACACGACCGCACGCCGGTACGATGCTCATCCAGATCGAAACGGGCAGGGGTGGGGCTCGAACCCAGGATCCCTGGGTTCTGCAGCGCGAGCTTTCGCTCCACGCGCGTCGAGCTGGGTGTGCGCTTCAGCCCACTCGGCCACCGATTCTCCCTTTTTTTTCGTTTTGTAATAGGTGGAGAGGGCGTTTTTTTAATCAGTAGTGAGAACTGTGTTTAGAATAACGGGGAAGAGATTATTTTGTTCAAGTTTGAAGGCGGATAAAAGTTGCCTTATCGCGTCGATTTGTAAGGTTGTCCGCATCCTAGCATTGCGTAATACAAACTGTGGCGCTTGAACTGTATAGACTTCGTCCATTTGTGTTGGTAGAGATTACCTTGAGATTGGGACTATATAAGTAGGTGGACTAAAGAAACGAGTTGAGACGTCGTCCTGTCTACTTTCTCGCCCCTCTACGTTTTGGTGTTTCTTCTCTACACCAGACTCAGGTTAATCCAACATGGTCTATTTGAAAATTTAATTGAAATTAGTTTTACTTTAAATATCTTAAGAAGACAAATCTGCAGCTTTGCAGTGACTTTAGTGGTAAATCATATTTCCCGTGAAATTACTACCTGCATTATTTGCGCGATTATTAGGGACTTACGCAAAGTTTACTTACACCCAATCACGGTCCCTGATAGACACATGTATCAGCGAGTCGATTTAACTGATCCAACCATCGCTAAATTCCTTTCTGGAGAACAAGTTTATGGGGAAAAATCGATGGATATATATTACGCAGATAAGAATGGAATGGCGTCCTTGTGCTTCAGATTTGGCTGGAGTACGAATAAAAATTCAATCAGGCTTATGCGACGATTCTACACTTTACCGTCTAAGCCCAACCACGCTCGTTTGAGCAGAAAACTAATTTGTCCAAGGTTCTATGCGAACCTTGATGTATAATGAGCAAAATTTAAGGTGTACGACGAATAAAATATTCGGTACTGAACAAATATGCATACGAAATTTCCAATGGGAAGGATTAGGGAGACACGCCTGTGTGTGCGAACGGCAGTTTACACATACTGCTTGTTGGCGAACTGGCCAGGAGTGTTTGCTTGCAAATTTTGCTGAATTCACATTGTTCCTCTCGCCTCCTCTGCCTAAAGTTTGTGTCTATCAAAACTTGGACGCTTGAGAACAAAGCGCATACCTTAAGTGTTACTTGCTTTGTCTTCTCGCTTGAATAATATATGTAGTGTTCGGTGCATATACTATTGTACGAGGACGGTGCAGAATCTTTATATGAAGAAAAATATACAAAAATTGTGGTACCATAAAATGCATACTATTTTTAGGAAAGCATCTATCACATCTCAAACTAAAGACCACGCCATTAACGTAGGTTAGATAAATTTAATTTTCTATTATAAAGCAAGAAGGTGCCATAATCAAAAGTTTCCAGATATGTAAAGGCTCCAATCAGATGTCATTCGATAGATGTTTGATTGTGCGTGTGCTCACGAAACGTTTGATTGAGCGAAAGTATAATCAGAAAATTTGAAAAGAAGGGTGATCATTTATGCCTATTACATAAACCGCGCGCAGTTTTTATATGCTGCCAGAAATGCATGAAACGCGAACCTGTGTCTCCTGGAAAAAAGGATGAATAAAATTGGGTCATTTCAACAGTTATTTATTAAAAAAATGTTATTCAGGCTCACATTCTAGGGCACCGGAGTTATGCAGCGTTTTGTATAACTAAAGACTTGCCGTATTCATTGAAGAAATATTTACTTTTCAAAACACTATTTGTGAAAAAAATCACTCTTGGCTAAATATATATAAACAATTTTTTTAAACATTCAATGTCGTTCAAGAACAGACAATAAAAGTTAGAATGCTACCCATGTTAAAAATAGATAGGTAAACCACAATTCATGGCGGTGATTCTGTACATCGACTACATCTACAATCATTATTTCAAGAAATCAGAGCTTTGGGAGGTTTGCTTTTAAATTGGTCGCATGAGTCAATTTCTGAAGTGCCAATTTAAGGTTCTAAAAGCAAATGTGTAAAAAAACGGACTTCGACGCAATATTTTACTTTTATTTTCAAAGAGCAGAAAAATATTGTGATTTTCTTATTAAAACAAGTATTTAACTTGAATGTCAAAGCAAATAATCAAAATTGAAAACACGGATTTTCTATCCTCTCTCCCCCGTCCACGAGATCAAACCCAGTAGAACAAATCTCTAACTTGAAAAAAAATACCATGATTAGATAAACCTAAATAGACCCAACACGCTAGATTCTTAGATTCAATCATTCCCGCTGAGCGTTCAACACTTCAACAGCGCAGTGCAAAGGGTTTGTCATTTGCATGTTATTGGTGACTTCGAAAATAGCAGTCTAGGCCCCGCCCGTTGACCTGAGATGGCGTCGAAAAAATTGCGATTTTATTGGAGATTGCTCATTTTTTAATGTTGTGTGTATGTTTATTCTCGTCTCTAAAATTGAGGCCTGAATAATGGTGCACTTTGGTACCGTGTAAATCTGGAGGAGTGTGTGACTGCGGGCATCAATAAAATTGTAAAATACTGCATGTGGCGAAGCTAGAGATGGAGGATGGCAAATAGTTTAGTTTGCTATGTAATCTACTGGTGCCACAGCAGCAGAAATTGAGCATTCCCACTTGATCGCCCAAGCAAGACATACTCCCTCCGACAGAGTAATTCACCCCAAGTTGCAGCGATTGTTTAGTAGTGCTTTCGTATGAACAAGATCCCTTAATCAAAAGTTTAAGGTAATATTATTATACAACTATGAAGCGATATAAACTTCAGCTGTCTTAATATATCAAAGTAGAAATGCATTTGCTAAGCGCTACGAGAAATTGAATCGGAGGAAACGGTTTACAGGGTCGAAGTCACAAGATTTATCTCCGGGCCTCACATATTTATGCATGTCGTGGCGCCACAACCATTTGTTCCCAATTTTTTTTTTAGAACTTAACACCATGGAAGTGAAAATTTAAATATGAGAAACAAAGTTTTATCAAATAACTTCTGTAAAATATTACATTAAAAATGTACCATTCTCCTCTAGATGCTCTACAATTGTGTATAAACACCTTAAGATAATTAGAAAGAAAACTGCAACATCTGTGAAGAAATGGTATAGCAAAAAAGTGCAAGACAATGGAGGTCATAATTGTAATTGTTCTTGCACGACCAGTTGGCTCTTTGTTCCATCACAGGGTTCAGAAAATGCTGAAGATACCTCACAAAACCGTCCAGTTTCATCGGATTTCTTCTACGACACGAGGTATCATGAAGGATAACGCACAATGGGATAACGTTACAACAATAGCGCAGTATCGTATTAATTATATTGCTTCTAAAACCATAGCTTTGATAAATAAAAACAAAACAAAATAAAACCTTGCGATCAGGTTTGCTGTTTAATAGCTTATATAATCAAATAAGTAAATAATACAGTAATGCCTCCTTCATACCGACCGCGTTAATATTGATATATTCATTCATATCAATATTCAATATTGATATATTCAGCTGCAGTATAGAAAACGTTGTCGGGGACGAACCGTGTAAATACACGCATCTCTGTCGTGTTATTATGGACAACTCTCATTATGGGCGCTCTTTTGATCGAACAATGGTATTCACATTAACGAGACTCAAGTCTAATTGAAGAAGAAAACCCCATTCACATTATAAGATTTATTTTTGCCGCACAAAAACAATCGTTCGAAACAGACATTACATAAAACATATCCATAATCAAAACTTTTAAATATTACACTAGATCAGCCTTAGGCGAACTTCAAGAAGGTGCATTGAGTGACATCATGTTTTAATTAATCACGCCCGATATTGCTCTATTTTACAGCCCTACTACGTTCTAATTTCTAAGCTTCGCATACGTGAAACCGAACGCGCCCCACGACCAAAAATCAAAATCAGAAGATAACACCCGAATAAGGTAATAAAATATGACAGACATTCAATTCTTGTTGTCAAAGTGATGTCCTCACTGCGTGAAGGCAAGTGACGTTTAAAAGTGAGGATTGAAAGAACACACAAAGAAAAATACATGCAAGAAGCATACCACAATTGCTAAAATATGAACTGGGAATTACAGTTTTAGGACTGATGATGCTTAAGCCCCCGCAAAAAGAAAAAACAAAACACGAGGCTCTTAGTAGCAAGCACCGCAACCAAAGGTGCTCTTTTGGTTTAAGACAACTCCAGGTTCACTTCTCTTTATAGCAATCATATCGAGGTATTTTTCAGGCTTTCTGTTTGTTTATTTAAAACAAACATTAAAAGCGACAGTAGTGCGGTCTGCGCAGGTGTGTTATACGGCATGGGGGTCATAATATGAGAGTATAATTGTCCTCAAAGTTCACTTAATGAGCTAACCTTTTTGTAAAGCAGTTTTTTATTATTGGACAAACAGATCGAATACCACTGAATAAGTAAATTTGAGAGATACATGGGAAGCGTGAGACGCGCTGTAGTGCGTTGGTGACCGCTCGAGCAAAAGGCGCAAGGCTGGGAATGTGAAACCGCACAAACGTGGCCACCTTCTTTATTTTGTTTTGTGTGTTTTGAAAGAAAAAAAACTGCCAATCCCAAGAAGGACTTTAGCAAGGAAAGGACCCATGTTACAAGAACATTGCATGCATCATAATTGGCACCTCAAGGTCAAAACATACAGATAACTACTCTTGAACAGTGTCTAAAAAAGAACAGTATAAGAGTTAATATCTATGACAAACAAAATAAAACCACAGCAGGCCAGCCCTTAGGTTACAGTGGAAAACAAATGATAGGCAATCTTATATCACTCATTCCTCTGCCACGAAACGCCTAGATGTGCTAGAAATTGGGTTATCATGGTGTTGCTAGTGATGTAATGATCAAATTCGTTCTGTTCTCTGGTGACTAAGAGAAAAAAAGAGAACCGTAAACAGTCGTTTTTCAAGAAACATTCAGACAAGGTTGCACTGTGTTTACGCTTAGCTGCTCTAATATAAGAAAAGAAAACACGCTTGGATTTACCAATTTTAGAAGTGTTTTGAGAAAAAAATCAAGAGTTCAGTTTAGCTGTTTAGCTCTGCTAACTAAGGTTAAGACCTGATTTCTTTACATCATTTGGTGAGTCAGGGAGCGTGTACTGACATATATATGTATATATCATCATCAGGTAGCGAGTGTACACTCGTTACCTGATGAAGAGCGGTCCCCGCTCGAGACGTCGTAATAAACTTCGAAGTAATAACTCCGACAGTACGCATCTTTGACTTATTAACTTTTCCCTGTCCATTGTTTTATATTTAACTTACTTCTCCTATACATATTTATTTATTTATTTATTTATTTATTTATTTATTTGCCCTACATTGTATTTCTTTTAGTTTAGATATGTTGGCCTATGTGGAAAGCAAGCAATATTAGCGTATTCTTGCGGGGCCGAACTAGGGTAGTGTAAGCCACGTGTTATGTGGCAGTCGTGGCTAGGTTAAGTGATATTTCCTAGTACATGAGTCTTCTGAAGGCTTGTTCTGTTGCATAGATGAAATTACATTTCCAACGTAAGTCTGAGTTGGATATTAAGCCCAAAGTTTTGCAGTTCTTGACCCGCAAATGTGGTAGTTCATTTAGGTCGTACGGATATTCAGAAATATATATATTTTTTGTTACAGACATGCAACAATTATTGTTAACGTTCAGTGTCATCTGTCAGTGAGAATACCAGTCACTTATAAATTCAAGTGCGTTATTCAGAATCGAATAATAATAATATATCAACTTAGCTTATTTCCCAGTATATTCTTCAGTTGTCGTCAAATATACGAATGTTAACATGGATGTTTGTTAGTTATGTCATTTATCAAGAGAATAAAGAAAACTCGGGCTAGAAAGCGAGCCCTGTAGGACGCCGGAAGTACCTCTGACTCTCACTGATATCTCTTGCTCTATATTAGACGGATTGAAAACGATTTGACAGGGGTTATTCTATCCCAGCTGACGATAGGTTTCTCCCCTTTGGCGTGTTTTAGTTTAGTAATTAGTTTGCTGGTTGAGACGAAGTCGAAAGGTTTTGAATAATTCGAGGAATAATAAGTCAACTTACTTCCGGTTGTTAATTCCGAGAGTCAGGTCGTGTAAAGTTTAAACAAGCTGAGTGAGTGTCGACAGGCCTCTCCGAAAGCCATGCTCACGAGGAGAGAGAATGCTGAGTGCTCAAGAACCGTTGTTATATGCTTTCGTATGTTTAGTAGTTTGCAGCAAGTACATGAGAGGGAAATAGGTCTGTTAGAAGAATTTGTGATTTCACCGGTTTTATGTGATGGGAATGACCTTGCATTTCTTCCATTCAACGTGCACGGACTTGAGACCAGTGAACTCGGTGAAAATTTCTTATTTTATCACCCGCGTGTTCGCACAGCGAGCATTGCGCCTGTTGGACGAGTGGTAACTTTAAAGCACCACTGGGTTTGCCACGCGCCCTAAATCATTATAAAAGTTTTGTATAGGTTATCGGCGATGCTCAGCAAGTGGACAATTAAAACCATTTTTTTATTTCGCTAATTGAAAGTTAATTAACGAGTTCTTATTAATTAAATTATTTACCGTAACGACTAACCCACTACATTATATGCCAAGGCCATATAGCTGAACTGCACAGGACGAATTAGTGCGGCTTTCACTTCGCCCCAAAAACAAATATTTGAATGAAAACAATAAAAAAACAACGTAAATGTTGTTGAGTAAGGGGTTTGGCGGCATTCAAGACTTGATGATAAAATGCAAGAGTAAAAAAAGACATTTCCTTGCCATGTACTGCAAATGAACTTCGGCAGGAGCCGAGGCGCTGCACAAAGTTGCCTTGATTAAATTTGGCTTACACCCATCCCGCTAAAATTCGCCGATGATGTCTCATGTAAGACTGTGACATTAGGTGACGTACTATGAGTTTCATGTGCTCGTTTGTATGTAGAATATTACCATTTTTAATCATCACGGAAATATCAAACTACGCTCATGGATAAATCTACCAATTGGAAGGGTATTATCAATCCATATGGAGAAACCCAAACTTGTCAATTTCCCAGCATGATGTTTTTAATACTTAAAATTAAATCATATTATACGTTGTTAAATATTAGCATGTCAACACAAGCTGCGCCCTTGAATATAAAAAATAGCATATTTCATAAATAAAACAATTTTTGTATTGCAATTTATAATATTTTAAAACAAATATTATACCTTCTGAAGATTTGTGTAGTTGCTTTTTAAAAATGAACAAAATACAAGGCGAAACTCAACGGACCAACAAGGGCATACGCGGCAAAAACATATTTGACTACATATCAAACAAAGGAACCTGTGTTAAGCTTTAGAAGAACGAGGTAGATGAGTCAAACGAGCCGCAGATCCTCTTGAAAGATTACATTGATTTATTGATTAGCTTCATGAAACCCTGAGAAAATATTGAATTGGTTAAAGTGAGCAATATGAAAGAGTGTAAAGGAGAGAAAAAAGTAACTACAAATATAATGATATGCAGCACAGCCCTACCAGCCCATTTGTTTGCTTTATAAAAAAATATAAAACTTCGATTTTGCATAAGATCCTGTTTGATCTTGTGATAGAAAATTGTGGATTGCAGGGAAGCGTTCAGAAGAAGAGGATTACGTGTTAAGACCCCCGGGAACTTTCGAGATGTGTTTTTGTGTCTTTAGTGAGAACGGCAATTTGTAGTAGAACGTGCCTAAAAAGACCTTGGAGTCGCTGCCTGTTTTTCTTTTCGACAAAGAAAATATATGATTAAAAAAATGTCATCCATTTTTTATGTTTCGTTTCAACTCCGTTATAGAAGTTTCTAAAATGTTACACGGTAATATGCACGAAATACTGCCCTATACGTACAACTTTAAATTCATTCTTTTAATTATTGAAAATACTGGATCTAAAGCAAACCGCAAGAAGCTCTCAATGCCGAAAGAAATTGAACTGGTGAGTTTTCTTTAATAATTGCTTTATGGGTTTGCTGTCTTTTCTCGAATATATACAACATTACTTGGAAACTTAAGGCAAGTTTAGCTTATAAACGTTATTTTTTTATTTTTCTCATTGAGACATCACAAATTGCTTTTGAAAAAGGAGTAATACACCGGCAGAGAAATAGTTTCGACTTTATTTTCCAGCGGGTAATTTCACTTTTACATTGCGAGACATAAAAATAGAAAAAACAAAACATTATAAAAACAACCTGTCTTAACCCAGAAAAAAGATATTGAACGAGGATTCACACAGAGCATAGCAGGATGCGAATGTGTACTCCTTGAATCTGCGGTAGTATCCTTTAATATTATTTTCCTTTCTTGACCTTCGCTGGTGCTCTTTTCTATTTTTAGACCTGCAAGGATTGCGGGAGAGGGGGGAGGGCGGGGGGTTACGGAAAGGCCTTGTCGCAGAGTTTAATATGGATGAAAGAAGAGTCAATTCCGAATGCCGCTTTAACATTTCTAGAACGTGCTCGGCTACTCGACACCTTGCTGTTGCTATGCGCCCATAGGTGTGAAAAGATATCACATATGGACAAAAAAAGGCACAGACGCACCATCTTTTTTCGAAGATCCTGATGGCCACTGTTGCATTATATTTCCGTGCCGTAATATTGGTTCTTTCTTGTGCAGCATCATTGTGCGTAAACACAAGGAAACGAGAAAACCGCTATGACGTATGTAAAAATGCGCCAGGCCTAATGTCGAACACGATACCAAAAGTCACTCTTGAGATTAAAAGGCCGGGTTTGGGTTTGATACAATTAAGATTTTATACTACTGAGAACATTTCATATAATGAGTCAAAAAAGAGCATTAAAGTTGAAAAACAATTATAGCAGGTTTGGTTTTCCGATGATTGTGTCTTTTCGCGTTTTAGGAATTTTACAACTAAAAACCTCTTGGGTTTGATTAGAAAGTAAGGGAGATGGCTATTAATTCATTCAATCATTTTATTCATCTGTTTATTTTACGCGCTCACGAACGCGAGAAGCCTAAGTAATGATGCACATAGTCAAAACGAGCACACCGAAGAAAATCTACGGCACTTCCAAGAAATAAAATCTATTGTGGGGAAACACGAAATAGGTAACAGTTAAATATCAGCCATTGAATGCCTGAACGCTGAAATGTGAGCAAGACTGTTTGTTATGCTGCCCGTGCCCATAATGTGTTTTTCTTTGTCTTTTTGGTGAGCTGCGCAGTATAACTCTGTCTACTAACTTGTATAAAGCAAGTTTAGTACGATGTAATCAAAATTGAATATAGGGCGTTAGGTCCATCTCTAAATGCATACTTGTCTTGCATTAACATGTGCTCTCTGAGTGGTATCTGTAGCTGAATGTTTGAGCCCATGGCTGCTTGGAGAGCGCGAACCGCAGGATCCAGAATTCAAGGGATCAAACATCAGCTACACAACTTTCGATTTCACGGAGCACCGGTGTCCGGCTCTATCACCACTACTGTGTTGGACAGGTTATAGACTGAGAGTTATTGTGGTACTGAACTGGCTCGTTTACTTTTTGAAGAGGTTACCAAGTTTTAAACTAGTGCCGTTTTACCTCATAACCTCATAAAGACACAAATGTTTCGCTTCATAAACGTTAACGTAAAAACCCAACTCGTAAGAGTTTCCCGAAGAGATTTAAGGTTGTATAAGCTTTATATTCCAACGCCGACATATATCAGCATGTTTATTTTCTAACGCTCTGACTTCTCCGCATGAAGTGGTTTTGTGGAGTAAACTTTTTGAGCAGCCATGGACGCATCAAGGCACCGGTAACGTCGACATGATCTAATTGTCTTACAAATTTACTAAAATAAATTTTGCGCAAATAAAAAAACAAAACAAAAAAAGGTTAAAATGTTAACTTACATATTTCAGAAGGTTGAAATATTGGGATCAAAAGTAGAAGTAGATAAACGGAAAGTTCTTGCGATAGATAGAGATAGATATATACAGTGTTTATAGTTTTATTCAGACAGGTGTTTAACAAAAAGAGGGTGAGAGTTAGACGAATGTTATCTTCACTACCTATGTATTTATTCGGCTCGGTAGACAAGTAATGCGCTAATAATCGTCCTTGTAAGCTTCACATGAATTGAAACCCGTTAACTAGCATTTTATTTGTTGTTTTTAGGGGTCATGTGTTAATTCCACTATTGACGGCAATTACTATTAGAGACCATACCAAATAAAACTCTTTGCGAAAAAGTAAACATTTCGTAGGTATTAATTTATTAATGTTCACGTTTTTGCGCCCGATTCTAAGAAATCGCGCGATAAATAGTGCTGTGGGCCCTGCCTAAAATGACGCACAGAAGAGTGACGTAGTCATTTCAGTCACGTGGTCACTTGTGTCGGCCGCGCACTCAACGAGCACACGCTGCAGAGATAGGCACATGAGTGCAACGACTACTTCACTATGTCATTGTCAGCAGAGCTTGCAACTTCCTTTTTGAGCACAATTTAAAAATTGGTCTAAAAAGCGTACAAATTGATTAATTAATACAAGAAATTCCATTACATTTATTTTGTATTTTTTTATTTGTTTGACACTTAATGGTATTTGCCGTCAATACTGCGATGGCAACATGACCCAAAAAACCCTAAATTATAAATTTCATTATCAACGTTTAACTAATTAGCTAACTTATCATGACAATTAATCACTCATTTAATTTCGCCAAGCTTGATAAATGCATGGCGAAGGCGGCACTGGTCTAACTCTTACCCCTTTTCTTTTACATCTTTCCGAATAAAAATCAAGCACCCCGTATATACGTACAAATAGATATGTTGAATTAATGGATTTTTATTACTTTGTTTGAAAGTGAGTTTTTATATCAAGTAATAAAATTTATTGAAACATGAGTCACCACAAAAATCGTATTTTATATCACGGTTTCTTGACACATCTGTAGCCTAAAAAAAATACATCAAACTTTTTTTTCTAGATACTCTTATATTTTTTTCTGTCATTATATTTAGCATGCCAGTCGCCTTACATTCGTGTACACAAAAAGTATAAATTGCAATTTTTGAACAACACTGTTTTCCTTGATGTAAAAATGCGCACTTGCAGGCATAAATAGTTGAGAACGACGCTTATCTTCGAAGTAACAAGTAAGCACCCATTAAAAGGTAATCTTGCACTGTGGACATCTAATATTCAAGATATTTTCCACTCCACTAAACCGCTTTGTACGAACTAGTCGCAGCATAAAATCACATTTCTATGTATATATGTTTGTTTAACATAAAACGTCGCTAAGAAAAATATTTCTCCTGGGGAGATGCGATATGAAGCACAGCAAATCTTGCTCTTTCGCGGTTTTTTATTCACTTATCTTTTCTTTTTTGGATCTCGCACTGTGCAATTTGTTCTAGTGCGTATAAATATGGCGTGCAAGCCTATCAAATACATATATCAGTGACGTGCAAGTAGTTAATTCTATTTCTTAATGAACACTGGTTACAATGCCTGTGAATGAAGAGACAAGATCACTTTGAGCAGTAAGTGCCGCTGTCCCTGATCCTTTTCACCTGAATCTTGCAGTTCACCGTAAAGTTTCTGTTCAACCGGCAAGTCCTCTCACAGTTTTCTCCAATGCAACTGGCCGTAATGTACACCCGCACTTTGATGTACAAATATAGCTGCTCACCCAACCATCAAAAGCGAGGAATACAACCACAAGTAACGTCGTGGCATCTCGTTTCATTTCCGGTGAGTTACTGCGCTCCGTGATAGACGCGCCGTAGCCCGGAGTCCGAATTGGAAGCTCTTGCTAAGAGCCTCATCGCTCAGGTGTTTAGTCCTGACAGCGCCATTAAGGAAGCAACTGGACGCCCCATTTATCGGCCTCTTCCCGAAATGTGGCCAAAAAGTGGGTATGAGCGTTTGTTACATTGGAGCTCGGCAGCAGCAACATCCTTCGGAACATTTTAAGACGTTGGCGGCGTCTTGCGGAATCTAACCCAACCCGTATAAGTGTTTCATCTCTACTGGTTTCGTTTGGACTAGCGTTCCATAAGAATATACTAGAGTGTACATCTTGGTGGTTACCAAGATGTAAAAAAAGTATGTGCATGTTATGCCAATTAAGCTGAATCCGGCAAATAAACTTTCGACCAACATTTATGAATTCCTGAGGAGGGTATTTAAGAGCAAGAAACACATTATGATAGCACAACTATAATATTTTACCCCAAGCCTTGAATACCCGATCCACCAGACATCTGCAAATAAATGATTGATTAACATAATAAACTAACGTCGCGGATTTACTAGCATAGGTTAGTAAAACCGTGAGCAACCTCGTTTGTCCGTTCACTGTGCGGATGCAGCAAGAGCCGTAGAGCACTTGATGTATATTGAAGAGCACGTCATCTGGTAAAAATTGTTTCTTCAGAACCCGTGTAAAAATCCGCTTCTTTAATGCTGCTCCGCCAAAATATTTCTAATGATATATATATATATATATATATATATATATATATATATATATTGTCGCCCCAAATCGAACTTTTTTCATCTCGTTTCACAAGAATCGAAAAGTGTCAGCCAAATAGGCTTGGAAAGAAGGTATTTGTAATTTTAGTCCTATATTAACAATGTCATAAATATTGACGTCCAAATAGCAACACTGGACGAATGGGAAACCTGAAATGCAAATTTACGTTTTTAGCCTTATTATTTATTCTAGGTGTCCTACATAGTCAGAACGATGACGTGAACTAAAACAACGGTTCGTTGCTCAAGTTTGTGCCTGACGAAACCGATGCATATTTTACAACATAAAATATTTGTGCCCAAGGTGGGAAATAAAAATCGAGATTACCTAAATTGTGATTGAAATCACACCGGTTTTAAAAAGAAGACTTAAATAAAACCTCCTCGCTAAACAAATCCCAAAAGAATATATCAATTAGCGTTTGTCGTGTGATTTGATTGATTCCGTGTGCACTTGTTTTAATTCAGAAATAAGTAATCATAAAGCAAGAAATATTTATAGCAGGATGAACACGAACAAAAAGCTGTATTATCAAATCGCAGCGTTGAGTTTTTCTCCGCCTTCCACTTTGGTCTTTAGTTAAGTAATGTTCTCTGACAGCAAATAAAAACGCGAAATAAATGCAACAAGAATTTGTGTCCTATTTCAAGCAAGTCTGAACTCGAAAGCAAAGTGCTTTAGTCGACTAAAAGAACAAGCTGATTTTGATCTAGTTTGAGAATGTTTACATAAATAAAGTTTGTTAATATTATGCTACTTTAGAAGTTTAAATTTACTGTAAGTTCTTTACTCCATATTGTTGTCATTGACCGCACGGATTGATCGATCTGTCAACCATGTTAAAAACACATATCAAGTTATACTATTTCATATTTTTCGACAAATGGTGACTTAAATAAAATAAATATTATTTATTTTATCTTTAATTAAAAGCCACACTTCCCTATCTTGATTGCGCCTGACACTGAAAAGAAACAAGCTGATAAAACAAGACAACTGAACTAAAGATCCCAATTTCCTTTCTTTAATACGCCTTCAATATAAGAGGAACACAAACAGCTTATGATAACGTGGTGTATCATTACGTTTCTTTACTCTATAAAGCTGTATAAAGCCAAGCAACTAAGTTTAGCTCGTCTCGCATGTAAGAAGTTTGCAAATGTAATCAGCAAAATTCAGCGCTCCGTAATTCTAAACCAGCCATCCTCTCGCATATCGAGAGGGGAAACCGCCAACGAGTGGTCCATCAAAATTGAACACGGCCTGCGATAACCAACTATCGTTGAAAACGAACTTCAACAGTTTCAAAACTCCTTAGTGCGCAAATGAAAGCTGTTTCTTTACGTTCGCGTGTCCCTTCAACGCGGAGTGCATTTCACGTTGGGCGTATTTCAAAGCAACTAGTTATGACAAGGATTCCTTCAGGCGACATACAACGTAAAACTATTCGCACAATAGGATGAGCTCCCGACTCATCTTCAGATAAATTTTGTATGAATATGCATTCAAGCGATTGAAGTATTATAAAAAAACTTCCTACGTAGATATACTGTGTTCATTCTTTCCCATGTTTTTATCATGTTAAAAGCTCCCATGATTGCAAAACGAATCTTACTAAAACTATAAGTGTCAACTCGAAAGTATGGTTTTCGTTTTTTCGCGCCGGTAACTATAATCTGCGTCCCGAGCTAAGGAGGAATTATCACTCTAAAAATCTTTTATATTATGGGACAGTAATACCTCAGCAATAATATCTGCCGTTTAATTTGCGTTTTGGTTAACAACAACCTACAAGGAGATTGTTTGCAAAACTTCGTGATGCCACGCATACGCGTGATCAATTTAAATTATGTTACACTCGAAATTATAGAAGGAAATTTCTCTTTATTACTAGCATCACCTCAAAACTTATAGTTAAAAAGTTCTAGATTCTTTTTCTGAAACTATACTTCTGTATAAACAAATATATAAACCCTATTTTTTACTGCTACCAAGAATTATTAAAAATAGCAACCATAGGGAGTATATGTTGTATGACAACGCTTTTTATCAAAGTGAATTTTAAACGTCCTGTATTCTCTAGTATAATTTTTCAAAAAATATGTTCTAGTTGTCAAAATAAAATGAAAAAAAAACGGTGAATGTGGTTATTTTGAGGCGTATGAGAAACAGGTGGAAATATAGGTCTGGTATTTCATTCGCCAAAATGCATACATATCTTGCAATGAATAATCCTATTACGGCATAAATGTTTGTCCCTGCCAACTGAATAATAGACATTTTATTAGCAATAAACAACACAGGACGTAGAGGAGAGTTTAGCTGAATTTTAGTGTAAATGCTTTTTTAATTATAGGTGAATGCACCTTTTGCTGGTAAGGCTTACACACTTTGGGTATAAAACAACAGGGTAAACTTACTTTTAACATTCATTTCAACCAATTGTAATCGAACGTTCTACTTGAATTTAATCTTCAAAGACTAGCCTCAGCTGCGTGCGTCAAATTGTGACTGCCAGATAAAAAAAAATATACGCATGCAAAGACGAATGATATAGACAATCCTCAAGCTTGGACCAAAGATGTGAAGAGGAACTTGCTGAGGTAAGAGAAATAAATAAAAAAAGGAAAGAAAGGAAACAAGAAGACGAAAGCGAGAAAAAGTGGTTGAAATACCAATTGTTTCTAACTTGACAGCATACTTGCATTCAAATCTATCCTAATCTTTCCTGAAGTGGGACAAATACAAAGAAGCAAATGTGTTGCGCCAATCGTACCAAAGATCCGAGGAACGGTCTTTTGTGAGTCTTTGTTGAAACTATTTCAACTTAAAAGTCTGACACCTGTCAGTGTCATATTTAAAGATGGAGCTACACCGAATATTTACCCATAATTAGCAAGGACATGTGCACGGATAACTTATTTCGAGCTAAGAATGAAATAAGGGGTTTGAACAGTGCAATAAAGTGATGCATTTAGTGAGGTAATTAGAACGATAAAGATGAACGAATAAATATTTTACATAAAAGTATTTCGATATTTGTGAAGATGTTCATTAATATTGTTTTAATAAGATAGTTAAGCGAAGCTGGCATTATTGATGCATATATTTATTACTCAAAACAATTGAGTGTCAGTCATTCCATCGAAGCCTATAATACCTTAATAATTCGATCAAATATCAATGTACAATTAGACCTTCAACAATATTTAAGTTACTCCGTCCTTCATTTTAACCTCATAATAAAAATTACGTACGAAAATAACAGCTGATGGAACACGTCACAACCAATGTAAAACGTTACACCTAAAAAAGGCACATTTATAGAACACCCTATCGTGAAGTTTCCTGTATCCGTGCCTTGGCATCAAAACTTCGCTGTTTACGTGCGGCTTGAGCGCTTTTTTTTCTGACATGATGTTTGTTCACAAAACGTGCCACAACCGGCCTTACATAACCTACTACACAGCTTCAATATCTGATAAATTTTATGTTCACGTACAAAATATGTGAATCCTTCCACATTTCGAGCAAATGTGTTCCAGACGAAAATCAAAATTTATAAATATTTCACTTTTGAGCCCATGCCGCGCCACCGTGGACGAGGATAACTTGAATTAATATTCAGAGCCGTCCCCAAAAGTCCCACTCTCGAGCCTCGATTCCGAATTTCGCCTCATTCATCGAGAATTAATCCTAAAATATGTATTTAGGACTCTCCTGCCCAATGTAGAAATATTGATTAATTAACCTGTTGACTGTGCTATGTTTTTCATCCTGCGTTTATGCTCCGCCTTTTATTTTTTTCTGCTTTCGTGCAAAGCCATTTACTTTCTAGCGGCTTCAGAGTATTGAAAGAGTCCCCGCCATTTGTGAAGTATTTTATAGAGAAGTCTCTATTAAAGTATGTGAAATGAATACATCCGGCAGTTTCGGAAAAATCCCTTTTACACCATCGCCCTCAGAGTATCAGTATTACACAGTTTCTTTCGCGGTAACGTGTGTATCAGACATTTTCGTCATAGGAATTTTGATCGAAGATCTGGTGAACTATTGATTGTAATTAATCGTCTCTCTAATGAGTCATCAGCTTAGACAAGAATGTCAGATGTACCAAAAATTATATTCCGCCATTCTAGCAGACGCCGATTAGTTGTCAGTGTTTGCATAAGTACAGTTTTGTAGAAACTACAAGGGAACATATTGTGAACTACTAAAATGAGCAGATAAATGCACTGCATTGTAAGTTGTGTTGAAGTTTTCCTGGTAAACTTTTGTGATGTTTATTGTAACTTATGGCATCAATTATTTTTATTATGTGGGCGCTTTTTGAACGCATAAATGTTAACTTTCACGACAATTCGTGCAATAGCAGACCTTGTTTTACTTTTACAACTGCTAGTGGGATTTACCCCCGGAGATTGCACGGTCGTCCTTCGCGAAAACTTCCAGTGGCTTCATCAATCACATGCCCGCTCCCAACCGTTGACAAATAAAATAATTATTTCGTAAGTTCCAATGAATTAAAAAAATAACAAAGGGAGGAATTCAGCTCTAGACGTCGATTCAGGTGTAATAAAGCCCAATGGTATTTATACTCGCAGTCGTAATTGTCTACTTCGGCACATGCATCCGCAATTAAAGGCTTATTCAAAGATTATTGCTACTTTTGCTTTGTACTTTACATCATATCGACCCCTTGTTGTTCGGGGCTATTATCTGGTATTAAACATATTTTTTTTATATTCGCTATATTTATTACATTGGGAAATCGATTTTTGTTTTGATTACGAAAAAAACAAAAAAACTCACGAGTATTTTGAATTTTTTTTAACAAATGTATGCCTTGTCAAGAAGCGGATATCACAGATATTGATATATATCCTTCAATATATGTTATCCAGAAATATGAGTGAGGCTTTAATTTAATATTTTATTATCCACCGGTATTAGATACCTTGACATATGCCTGACCTCACCAACCAGCTGCAATTAAAAATAAACTGTATGTAGCCAGTGATACGCAGTAATATCAAATGAATGCGTAATACCAATAATTGTAATAATTGTAATACATCGAGTAATATTACACAACGCGTAATAACAATAATTGTAAGTTAGATTACATGACACTGCTGGTCGAACATAAAATCGGATTTGAATTTGTTGTTGAAACAAGACACTCAATTGATGGCACGGACGGTTATGAATGCTAGGGTCTATCTGGGACAATTCGTGTTACCAGGCTTTCGTTAAGCGACATTTCGGACTAAAGTAGCTCCGTTACGTTTATCCAGACCATCACGTAATGTGCATTGTTTTTGTAACGAAACGAAACAATTGTATTGCTGTGAACGCTAACGAATGAACAAAATTATTATTATTTAGGCAATTCCTGTGTATGACGTTTCAAAGTCAAAACTACGAGCTTTCTTTAGCTGCGCAGAAGTTTGCCAGAGCACACGGCGCATCTAGGAGACTACCCAACAACTCTGAAATTGCCTGAAGTGCACTTATGCAGATTATGAGGAAGTTACCTGCCCTTCGCGCCAAAGAAAGTGTCCTCAGCGGTATTGATCGGCTCACGTCTTGACTTTTTGAGTGCACCAACGTTGTGCAATGAATGTTTCACGCAATATTCCGAACCAGTTACACTTGGCTTACGGGTGAAACTAACGGCATAGTGGGCTGTGCAATCATAATTCTGCAGGTTTCAAGAGACAAGCCCAACCCGTGACTGGGAAATGCGCTGAGACCGTTCCTTCTACGCAGGCTCAAAAAGGTATATCAAAAGCGATCGTACCACATAAATATGTAGATGTTGCAAAGTTACGTAAAAGAGCCATTGGGTTGAACTCATACATGATGGATATTATCTCCCTCTAGGGTTCATCATTTGACTAACTGTTCAGAACATTTGGGGGGGGGGTAAAATAATTGGGTGCTTAGATATTGAGGTGTAGGGTAATTTAGTTGCTGAAGTTTAGAAAACTTGCCTTGCAGTGCAATGTGCAAGTTTCGCAAAGAATAAAATATTTACATTTATTTCAAGAACCTACGTTTGTATTAAAATCTAAAAGAAGTAATAAAACAGCTATGAACCACTCGTGTGTCAATTCACGGTATGATGAATAGATATTGTTGAATGATGCGACGAGGCTCGCTAGGATTTTCACTAGAAGGTACATGGCGTGTACGTTACTAAAAAAAGTAAATGAATACCTGTTCTCGCAACTCGTCGAAAAAGAAACATAGCACGTTGTATCTTGCTCAGACTGAAAACGTTTTAGTGTAACTCACGAAAGAAGTGTTGCTGCCATCTATTCCAAGCCGCCATTGCTATGGAAACAATAGCTGCGTTTCAAATTTCGTTGAAGACGTTTTCCTCTCATTTTGAAACAAATTCAAGGCTATGATGCATTTCTGTGCCTAGTGAATTCATAGGCAAAGGTTCATATAAAATAAAACCTTTCGGGTGAGATTGAAGGGGAGTTTATGCAGTTCTTAGGCTACAGAATCTAAACACACATGTTTTTTTTGAATAGTTCGTGCCGTACTCTTTTAGCCATCCTATTTAATATCTTTAATAACATATATGACCAGGGCAATATTTATATTTCCCCGGGCTTTCGAGTTGCGTAACGTAACATGTACAGCCTTTAGGTCGAGTAGGGCGTCTAAAACAATAGGTTACGTTGAGCGTTTTTCCCTTCGTTCTGCTGGAGTGAGCTTCCATATGATTAATTTCACACCCTCAAACTTTTCATAATATATTGATAACAGGATAGATTTTCAAAATACAAAATGTTTCTTCTACGTTTCACTGTTGTTGACAAACTTAAAAAAAGAACTTACGATCAAACATTATTTTGATTTACTTTAGGAGAAAAGGCTGGTTTAGCAGCATATATTTTTGTGTTTAACCAGTTTTGAAGAGATGAAATTTTGTTGGCATTGCGCTTCTAACACGGCGCGGAATGCTTCGAGTTGACAACCGACAATTTCGTAACAAAAGCTGCAATAACAAGTGAAGAACTAGAATTGCAGGAGCGAGCTCAGAAAAACAACTCGATAATCTGACCGAACGCCAGAGCGAACAAGTAAGAGATGAAAACTACTAGTACACGACGATTTTAAAAAAATCATCCATTAACAAACGATAATTCGTACTCGCAATTCTCCTAGTTCCGTTGCAGACGAAGATACAAGGCCATCCTAAAATATGTAATATCATTATGAAATAACTCCAATGGAAACAGTATAGGTGACAACAACGTGTTGTGTTTTCTTCGTCAGCAGGTATAATTTATTTTCGATAATGACTAAGAAATTGCATAGAAATAGATTAGGCGTTCCTACATTTACACCTTCGTTTTCTGAGTTAGCGAATTTTATCATTCATCTAAATATATTTTTTTCTAGGCGCAGTGGAAGCAAGCTACATTGAGCTATCTAAAATTATACTTCACGCAAAGTAGGCCCCACTGATTTTGAGCCAGGTATATTTAAAAACAGCAAATCCACAAAAAGATGCGGCCCGTTTCTTGAAACATTTTAACCTTTTATGTAAAATAGTTTTCTTTATGTGCAAACAATTCTCTGTTTTATCACAGTGCGCTTTATTTGCCAGATGTCGTGTTAAATTCCTAGAGGAATTGAGATTTTTGAACTTAGATTAGTTTTTAGTGGCGCTTGATGTGTTGGAGAAGATATTATATGTACAAGCCATGTAAGGATTTCTAACGTCCTCGCTGGACAGGGCCTGGACAATTTGTACTAGACTCGAGCATTGTAAGCTACCTTCTCTATTTATTTATAAGGATCTCAAATATTTCAAAGCCATAACGAGAACCTTCTTGTTTTTGAACCGATCGTGCGAGAATGCTGACAATATATCTGGAACGCTGCGGGACATTTTGTTTCTTTATCTGCACCAGAACGTGAACTGGGTGCGGTGACATATATTTTATTTGTGCAATATCTTGCAGTTTTGATTGTTCTAGTATTCTAGCGTCCAGGCAGTTGTGGAAATTGTTGATCCATGACATAATTAGGAAGTATGTTTATGCGCTATTCTTCGATATAGTATATGACACAATGCGCGAATGATTGAGTTGCACGATTGGAATACGTTATTGTGTATCCTTGACCAAGGCCAAGTTAATGTGGAAGAACCCGCTTCTTAGGTGCCGTTGGAGGAAGTCACAAATTCGGTTCTTTCCAAGACACAAAAGCATTAAGTTGAAGTATGTGCAAATGCTAAAAAGATAGCGCTCACACTCACCACCCGCCAGGAAAACAAATTCACGGACTTCATAAAAAGCATTTGTTCTAGCAATATTTTGTAGTTGGGAGAACAATTAAAGAACTGGGAGCAGATGAGAACGAGTGGAAAACAAAAATACGTCGTTTATGTTCGCGTCTTTCTAGATAAAAATACAAAAATAAAAAAATGCGTAAGGCACCACTTGTAGTGAGCGTAAGTTCAGCGAAAAATTGAAAATAGTCCCTTCGTAAATATTTCGATGCTATGGACAAAGACTACTTAAAGGTTACCGTGGACACGTTAAAGTCTTGAAGAAAATTTAAGTAAAGGAAGATGAAATTGAGGCATCTTTTGACGCAAAACAAAATGCTTATAAGTAATACACCCGCCTTAAAAAAAGAACATACTTGATAATAACGTATCATTACGGTTTAGTTTATCAGTGGTTTAGAAGAAGCAGGAGTCAAAAAGCTTTATTTACGAATATGATAGTGCCGGAACAATAACATCCACCGAAGCTGCACTTCTATCCGTTATTGCTCATCGAACACATCTCTAAAGTTCTTAAATCTGGACGTATTAGACTGATTATTATACCAAATCACTGTTATTGTTGAGAACGACAGTATCAGATCTACATATGTTTCCTATAAAATCACATACTTATTCACGTAACCAAAGAAACTTTCGCGGAATCCACCGCATGAGGGATTCCCACTATCCGGTGCCACCATCTCTGGGTTCCACTTGAAAGTGCAATACAGTTGAATCAAATACCATGCAAGCCAATACTGGCAACTTCCGCGGATCGCGGGCGAAAAAGTGATCGCAGCGCCCCTGGCGAGCTCGGAGTCTCCGCAAGCAGAAGAATTCTCCACAACGGATTGGTTTTGCCTATCTCCGCGCGACGTGACCAGTAAAAAAATTGTCACGGGTATTCGCTGCTTTGAATGTTAAAAATAGGTTCCATTTCACTAGTCAAGGATATTTTCTTTGCGTCGAAAAGATGTTACAGCTTCCAGGGTGCAATTTTCGGGCTCTCCTGAAGAAAACACAGTCAGAGCTTACGTAAGCCAGGCAAAACCACAAATGTAGCTTCGCACTGTTTCTTGAAAAACGGCAATGTTAAAAAAGGTACATATCTACTTTTAAATTTTACTTTTCATATTGAGCAATTCGTTTTGTTTTGCGATTCCAATTGCTAATGAATGTATTGCTTAAACCGCTTACGTCGAATAGGCGAGCTGGATAATCCCGATCGTCTCCGGATGAAGAGCCAAAAGGCCATTTCGAACCACGTACGTCACTGCGAGGTCAGTATGCTCTGGAAGAAGTCGATTGTACACATGTAAATCTGACGCTATTACTAAAACTAATAAAAACGGAGTTTCAAACAAAAAAAAAATCTCACCCGTTGGACGGTCGTGCTCTCCTGCCATTTTTCAAAGTCTACTTTCTTTTTATGTTTGAGGCGACGCTACGCCGCCGCAATCTTTCTGCCTCCTGCGTTTTTCTTTTTTTTTTCTTCGTGCCTTTTTCACGTTCCAACCATCGCGTATTTTCCTTTGCCTTGTTTGGCTTAGTTTTTACTTGTTTTCGTTCGCTTCGTCGCTTACTACCACCGGTTCGTCTGCTACGCTATGCCCGGACAACTGGAGGGCCGTCTGCAGCTTTGTTGTTATTGTTTTCTTGTTTTCTTTTCCACTGTCATCTGTGATAACCTCCTATGTTCGCCTTCGA
Source organism: Ixodes ricinus (assembly GCA_037355805.1). Classification (NCBI taxonomy): domain Eukaryota; kingdom Metazoa; phylum Arthropoda; class Arachnida; order Ixodida; family Ixodidae; genus Ixodes; species Ixodes ricinus. Next base: position 35,801 of record JAZHYW010067290.1, on the reverse strand, counting down.
TTGAGTTTCTGATCCGAAATCTTCATATGTACTTCTTGATACCTAATAAATATATTAAAAGTGTAAGCTCGTTATACATTTCTTTTCAGATTTTATTTGAGTACGCGGGCACGTCTGCTATGGGTCATTGTTGTTTGATTAACCGGCCCCTTTTAGGCATACACCAGCGCATACTTGGAGATGGCAGGCACGCCATGTGCTGCTTACCACTGCACAAACAGTTTTTGTGATGTCGGTGGAAAATCCTTCATACCGCTTCAAATTAAACTGGAAGCAGCTATCCAAGTCTGGCTTCAAAATCGCCGCTGACACCTTAACGGACGAATATTTCACCAAACAAGAGTTCAACTGAAACGCACTTGAGGCCGCTGATCGACACACAAGAGAAAGGCACGGTGTGCAAGGATTGCCTGGACATGTACGTCAACAAGTCCTGGAATATACTTTAGAACTGCTCCGGCAAGCGAGGAAACAAACAATCTGCCAAAGTCAACGGGAAAAGAAATGCGAAAGCGAAAAAGGTCACACACTGCTAGCACGAAGCAGATTGCAGCGCAGCGACTCTTATTTACTTGGCAGTGTGATCTGGACTTCGTTATTCCTTTCCTCTGTTTTGTTTTTAGTCCCTACCAACTCCACGAAAGCAAATAAACAAACGTGAAAAATGCAGCTAAAAAAAGTGACGCTCTTTTTTATAGTTTCGTCGTGTTGCTTCTGCTCTGTTTGTTGTGGACTCAACACAAACGGCGAGCACCACCTGCTAATTTTCAATGCTCCTACCGACGCCCCGTACGATCGTCGTTGTTGAAGGATGTCTTTGCTGGGTGTTTTATATATTTGTACCGTCTCGCTAACATCTTTGGTTCATTCGCCGTTGTTCGCAACTGTTGCGCATTTTTTTATTTTCGTCTGGGATGGGGACCCCATCTTTTCTGCAAAGTTCGAAAGTGTTTGCATGGTCATTTTTCTAGTCACTTTTTGTTTTTGTAATATTCCAGAGTTGTTGCGCTTGCTCTGGTTATTTTAACATGTTGTTTGCGCGCGTTCTAATGATCACCTATTCAGGTAAGGAATTGTGACAACGCAGTTTGTAACGGATCAACAGTAACCTCTTACGACAAAATTCAAGCAGCTAAACACCGTTTTCCGCATCCCAGATGCTCTTCAAACGCGTGTGATCTTCCCGAGTGGCGTTTGAGGCCTGTAAATAAATAGCTCTATCTTTGTTTATGCGCGCGTTGTTATTTGTTTGCCGTTGCAGTTTCGATCAGTGGATTCCGCTTTGAAAGCGGGCTGACCGTAATACAATTTTTCTGCTGTTGGGGTGACGAAACGGGGCACGCAAAGTTCGAGGACGTCGCGGAGCCTATACTTTTCCATTGTGTTGTCCGCTTCCGTAGACTCCGAGTCCGCTAGAAGCGCCACTGTCACGTTTGCCGCCGCTCCAATAGGTTTTTGGAGGAGTTTCCAGTATTGGCGAAGAATACAATTTATAACGTAGTTTTACATTTTACATCCTAATTACTTTATGCGCTACAAGGTTTATAAGGAAATGAGCCGAGCGAATGCTGCAGAGGATGCGCCTTATCTCCAGCGTTTGTCCTACTGAAGTGAAGAGGCGAACGAGGAGCTTCCCATGAACTCTCAACCTGTCATCGAAAGATGAAACTTCACGTAGCAGGCAGAATGTTTTTTTTTTCCATGTTTAGTTTCAGCTACTATCGATCTTATGTAAAAATAAATTGTTATTAAATTATAACCTCTAGCCGAAATTTGTTAATGTGCATTTTAAAGAGACAGAAATAAACCCTGCATTATAGAAAAACATAAAAACAAATATAAAAGACGAGCTCTTAATAATTTATGACAAAGCTAGTATAGATATGTATTTTGCAATGATGTTGATCAGTTTCTTATCTATAGCGGAAGTGATCGTAAGCTTCAAAGAGATCGACGCCTTCCAAACAATTAGTCCGAAAAAAGTTCAGTTTTTTTAGGGCTTAAAAGTAGAGCTTACACTAAAGAGCTTACACTCAATGAAAATAAAATTACGCAGATTGATCACTTAGTGACTTTAGGTTCACCAGCATGCAGCGTGTCTTTTTGGTTCCAAAGTAATTTTGCTATTCTTTTGGAGCTTTGCGCAAACACGGGTACAAAACGGCGATGTACCTTTCGAGGATACGGACTATGTTCTGACAAAAAATCAACACACAAAAAACGCAATATTGCTGCACATTTGATTTATGTAACAAATATTCACCGGGCAATAAATAATTAGCTAATGGAATTGCATGAGCTAGACATTATCGCGTGCCAGCAGCATCTACACCTGACCGATGAATGCAATATAACCTTAACATTCTACAAGCAACAATTGACCTCCAACTTTTTTTTTAGTTTTCAGCCTAGGCTATTTATATCTAATAGATCACGTGCTATTTTTTGCCTATTTTTCTGCTCCTACTTGTGTTTTTTTTTAATTTCTTATAATCTAGAAGCAAGATATGGTTGGGGGTAAGCCGGACTACATTGAAATTATTTATACAACGCGACAGTCGCACGCGGCACTTGAGTGAATCACCGGTTAGTAAACATTTACTGAGAAAGTTTATTATCTAATCTTTACCCCAAGCGCCCAGCTTTTGTCTCTGCGAAGTCAGAATCGAAGGCAAATAAAAACGCGTTGCTTAATTACAGTATCACATGGTTCACTGAATTCACTCCGAAATGACCAAACAAAACCCCACACAGGTTCTGAGTGTTTACAAACAAGAAAACATAGTAAGGCGAAGAAATTAAAAAAATATATATATATTGTGGTCTCGCATTCATGCAAGGGTTATATCTATAAAAGGCACAAAACAAATTGCGCGGTAGCTGAGCGAAGAGGCAGAGGGGGTGTAACCTAATTATGGGATTTGAAGACAGGCATAAGGAACGTGTCCTTTTGCAACTTTTTTGATGGTTGCGAAACTTGTATTTACTTCTTCCAGCTCCATTACTTACTTAAATACTTATCTCATAAATTTATATCAAGGCTAAAAAGCTTCGGAGCCTGGAAGCCTTTGAAGCTTACAAACAATACCTTCCGTGAAATGTGTCTTTATAATGTGGATACTTTTTCGGAGCTAGTTGATGCAAAAACAATTCAAGAAAGTTTCTAGACGCAACGAAATGAAACAAAATATAGGCTAGGCCCTGTATTATTGAAATGTTTGACTCAAACAGCGCTGGACGAGCAGGGCTCCAGTTCGTTGCTCCCGACTTTATTATAGTTCTAGGAAGCGGTAGCTATTGCTTTAAAGTTTATTCAGCATCCTCAAAAAAACATTTAATAAAAACTGTACCAAAGTTTGACAGCCGGACGCCAAAACCTCGAACGAGATACTTAAAATGAAGACTGCTCATTGATATACCGCTTGTGCAAGCAGAATTAATAGTTGGCGTAGCATTCACGACTCTGCCTTATACAGGTGATGCTGCCTTCGAACTCGTCCTCTGCCCTTCTAATCTAAAACAAGAAATGCCAAACCCCTGAGTAATTAAGAGTTTAAACACTATGGCAAATTAACCTGACTGCACTTACGTACGTGGAACAGCTTACAAGGACATATATTTTTAGCCAATAATCGGGAGTGGCCTCTGTCATCTTACTTGAAGGTAAGTTTCCTTTGAGCTACAGAAACGTTTTTAAAAGTCCCACCTGTTCCATCAAAATTAAAGCTTCCCACAGCGTGCACCAAATGAATTTGGGCCAGGCACCTAAGTTTTGATCCATGCATATTCAGATTCATAATCAAGTCATTAAATTTTGAGGACTCAAGATTTCTGGCGTAGAATACCGCGCATCCGCCCGTTCCACACTAATTTCCTGTTCCAAAATTTGTAAGATCTGAAAAAATTCGCGCAGCACATTTATATGTAACACTGATGACGGGACAATCGTCCATTCCCAATTTTTGAGTGGGCGCTTGCCCTGAATTTTGAGGTACACTCCCGTGCATCATTGGCCATACGATTGTACCGACGAAGACACCAGAAAGAAATCCGAAAAAGAGTTTGGCTATTTGCACATTGCAACCAGGCTGTTGTACAAAAAACACCTGTTTTGTGAAGCAGGCTTGTAATCTGATTGAACGATGTTGATAAAAATTTGCACTCCACGCCAAAGTGTAGTAATCAATGTGAACAGACTTGACATTGTGTTCAGGCGAACGCTCTTTAATAGTCTACCCGACAACTTAATTGGTTATGTTATAATAAGGATAACACAAAATTGTGATATGCATATATTATATATATATATACATATATATATGGTTTATTTCAAAATGCATCCTAACCCCATAGATATAGGGAGACAAAAGAAAACCCCACAAATCACATCAAGCAAGTCCGTTTTCATATGAACGTCATAATACAGCAGTCGGAAAATCACTTCAAATTTCAAAGGACTAAAAAACTCTCTCCGAAAGGCCGCCAAGAACAACAGCTGGGGTTTCTAAACAATTTCTAGGAACAGTCTGCACCCCGCGACGCACTGACCGGAGCCTATGATCACAAGAAGTGAAGATGTCTGATTGATAGTTTAGGCCAAAAGCAATTGAAAGATCTCTAATAGGCTGTTGCTATTCGGAAAAGGTCTAAAGAAGTACCCGGGCGGCAGAGCAAAAAGAGTGAGACAAAGGTTCGGGCAAAATAGACAACGATACAGGCCAGTTCACAAGCGGGGACTGATGATCCGTCTGAAGTGTTGCTGGTAAACTCCTGAATCAAGAATTTCCCAAGGGAGCGACGAAAAGAAACTGGCAGGCCAAGCACCCGATCAATATCCTTCCTCGTGGCCAAACTGCTTCACCAAAAGACGTTGGGCTAATGCAGACGACTTTATAATGAACGCCAAAAAAGCAACGCGTTTTTGTTACGAAATTTAGACGTTCGGTTATAAGGGTAAAGCGGCTAAAGTAATGGGGTAGTTTGCATCACAAAAATATAAGTGTTATGGAAGCATTGAATGGACACCTATATATCACAACAAGACTTAACTCTCCCAACAGTTAGAAAAGCTAAATTATTTAAGCGAATTTGTTTTGCCCTTTATCGGTGCACTGAGAGGTGGTGCTTCAGGTTGTGACTGGGAAGCGCCATAATGAAGTTTTGCAAATTAGAGCGAAAATCATCAAAATAGGTTAATTACCTATTGTAAAAGCATAATTTTCCACAAGAAGACGCAGCGAGTGTGGAAGTTACGAACTGAACTCTTAAGAGGGGGGCGGGGGTCTACAGATGCGCAAATAGCAAATGCATGTATTAAACATGAGTCTGATGTATTAAGAGTAACCGGTGCATGGTGTCTTCACTCTAAAATGAGTGCTAATATATTGCGCTAAACAACAGTTCTTTTTATCAGTCAAGCGTTTTTGAGCGGTACGAGATATAATGGTCGTGTCTGATGAACTCCCGTGTTGCAGTCATTGCGCTGATCTTTTTTAGACTACCCAGTTTGCACACTTCGTTGGGCAAAATTTTTGTTCTTGTCTGGAAGCCTAGAGCACTGAAAAAAATCAAAATGCCAAGGTATAGCCCTAGTTGTCATTTTTGGCCTAGGTCTGTTTCTTTTTTTTATCTCTATTGCAGCATAAGTTCCAGAATAAGGTTTCACTGCCTGCTTTATCGGTATTCACCTGGCTTTTTTGCGGTCTCATGTTTCCGATGTAATGACAGCAATGTCAGAACTAGTCTTCATTTCTAGTTATTAAGTTGTTCTAAAGGCCCATCAAAGAGCCCAATATTTGCGAACTTTGGCAAAATTAGGCGTTTCTTTGTCATGCTGCTTGAGTGTCTGGCATCAGACGCTGTTTCAAGCAAAATATATAGAGTTCTTATTTCCGCGGAGGCCCATGCGATTCTCCGCCGTTTAGCGGATGCAGAATTAACGTAATTCCAAAACAATTCTCGGAAAACAGTTCATATAAAGAGGCCGATTTTATTCAACGCAACCGCAATCATTTAACACTGTTTAATCTTTCTCCTCCAAAACATCACCGATGGAAACATATACCTCTCTCAAACGGCAGTAGTCATAATCTGGAATCTGATAAAACGTTGTTTACTTCAATGGACACATTTAATTTTCCATCCTACCGTTTTATGCCAGCATTATTCGGTCGCGTCTTTAGAAGCACTCGCGGTCCCTGGATAAGAGGAACAGGCCCGCAGTAAACATTGACCCAAAGGCCCCGTGAAACAATTCACAGCCCCTGGAAGTGGGTTAACCGCGCGCACTAACCATGCGCAATCCAATGATAAAACTGGCGCTAACGACAAGTTGAATCAGCGATGAACTAGGCAGAGAGCTTACTATCAACTTACTTTTCGAATGCGCACAAGAAAGACAAAGGCGGACTTCAGTGGTGAAACAATATGAAAAAAATGGACACCGTCCTTTTGCTTTACATTACAATAAAACATGCAATGCAGTATTTTATGCGTGATCGCTTAGAATTATTGAGAAGACATAAAGCATTGTTTTAAAGATGTGAATAATCTTTATTTTTAAAATGAATTTCGATACAATTTGAACGGGATAATAAAATGTCTCGTGACCTGAGGTGGCACGACGGCAAATTCCCCACTAAGTGTAGCGGAGAAAGTGCATAGGTCGCGTGAGGTAAGGTGTCGTGACATCAAATTTTTCGTTAACTTTAGCATGCAAATTTAATTCTGTTGGTCACGTGACGTTAGACATGTTGGATAGAATTTTCCGCTAAATTTAGCAGGAAAGCTCAATTAGTTGCAGGTCACGTGACGTTAAGTCGCGTTGCACCAATGTTCTTAACCGACTCTGGTGTGAAACTTCATTGATGTATAGATCACGTTACGTCAGATCACGTGGCATCAAATCACGTGACGTGACCTAAACATCAATTCAGTTTGCCCGCAAAATTACGGGAAGTGCAGGGACGGACGGACGGAAGGACAACTTTGCAATCAATGATTTTGTTAAAAAGCTTTTATGCTTTTATCAAGAAGAAATTAACGTCATGAGGTTTTGGTATAAATGTGTAGGTATGTTCATGTGGCTCTGCTCTGGTTACCCAACGCTCCCATTTCGTTTTGGCGCGTATGCAGTGGTTAAGATGCGCATGCTTTGGAACGCTGGCATTACGAAGCGTTCACGATACGAGTTACAAAATTACAAAATCAGGCAAGTACAGATTAGCTAAGATGCCGTTAAACATGGGGTGCCCATTGTTTCAAGCGCCGAGAAATGGAGAGAGGCCATAACGGTCGGTTCAAATATCTGTTCTAAAAAGACTGGCGTCACTGGAGCCTTGCTCTCCCAAGCTCGGCGCTCGAGACCGCGCGCCTGTGGTAAAGCCGAGTTCGTTGGTTCCTTGTGCCCAATAAAATATTAAAGCAAATATTGCCCTTTTTGGATTCATTACCTTCCTAAGACATATAACAAATATACGCCTACACAATCTAAGTGGATGAAAAGCACTTCATTTAATTAGTGGCCGAATTGTTTGTCTTACGCGGCTGGCAGCGTCGCAAATATTGACGAATTTACTCTAAAGAATCTACTGAAGTCTCCTCGTTCCGTGACCTCTTTGCTTAATTAGGCAAGTTAATCGAGTAAGTTAAATTACGTTGGTCCTCCTGATTACGCACTGCTGCCTGGTCTGTGTGCCCTCCGTTTAGTGCTTTATGTTCTTTAGGAAGGTAAACTACAGGGCGAGAAAGAAAGAATAAAGTGTATCAAGAGCAGATGCTGTCCTCGTCTCCTGGTGTACTACAGGAAAAGCTAATATGTATAACAAAGTGGTTGCATCAGGTTAATCCCCAAAAAAGCACGTCTTGCTGACATATTTCTAATTGTTCAGGCTGATTCCACATTGTGTTTATAAGTTGCCTCACTTTTAAAATAGTTGATGATCCGCTGTATAAAATAAAGTTAATAATGTTTTCAACGTATAAAAATCTCTACACGCCTACAGTAGAAACACTCACGTTGCCTCTTTTTATCCTGAGAGCAAAACTATTAAAATAAACCTCTATCCAGGCGTGTTTTTAAAATATGTTTTAATTTTACTGAAACATGCTGCTTTATAATGTGCGACTTTGTTGAAGTATATTTAATATGATTCATAATTGTCTCAGCCATGTGCAGTTGAAGCATAGCTTGGGAAGCGCTGGAATCAAAACTACGGGTGGAGACACGAGTCATTGCATTGTTGGAGTGCACTTCTCCTTTGGAGACCTCACTCTGTGCTTCGCTCCAGAGCTCTCTATTAGCTCCGAGTGGGTCGTGATGTTCGATCCTTGACAAGTTAAAGTAGAAAAACAAACATCTACATTTGCAAAAAACAAAAACAGCGTTGACTGATTTTTTGTTTTTTGCTTAGACTTTGTGTTTAGGATGCTGATAACTATAAGTTAATAACGGTTTCTGCGCATCCTCAAATGTCATTAGTACAGTATGTTCTCTCATATTACTAATGCCACGGTATAAAAAATAATGATATGTCAATAGCAATACCGAGAGTCTCAGTTCTGATATATATATACGGAAAGAGGTATGCAATAAGTAATATACATTTTTCGATTTTTGTTCGCTTTGCTATTGCACGTTAAAGTAAAGCAAATGCGTACGCTTGTTCAGTTTCATCAAGACCGATATGAGACTTGCATCTATATGCAAATTAGGCGCGTTTGAAACGATGATAAGGCCGGTTCCTTTCGGTTTTCTTTTCCGGCTGTCGAACTTCACTGGTACATTCCAGAACCGCTAACTGGAAGAGAAGTTACATAGATTGACGCTTTTTTACGTGTGAGTGAGCAGATTGCTGGCAGATTGAGAGCTCTTTCAATATTGAGATTAGAACGTTACATTTTTTGTTTGTGCAATGAGAACATGAACGTGATCAAAATAATCTAAGTGACTTTAAAGTAATTTGGTAGTTGTCAGAACACGAATTAGATATCAAAGAGACACCATATTTAAGACTACGCTAAATTTAAAAGTAGGAATTCTCTCACGTTATTTCGGTATTTTTGTCACATTGACGACTCCCGTCCGCTGAGCGAGTGCGTACGTGGCCGAATGGGTACCGTTCTTGGCTATCGCGGGGGAGGATCTGGGTTTGATTCCGAGGAGCTGAATGTTATTTTATTTCTAACACTTCTACTTGGCGTTTTTCCACATTACGATCAAGTTTCTTGTGTCATGGAGTTACGAATGCTCTACGCGCCGAACCTTTTAGGCCGAATTTTCCAGAAACCCAACGTGTCTCCAATATAGTGCTTGGCTTGGCAAGCCGGAGTCAGTCTTGCCCCAGCGTTCCAGTCCTGCTGTTACGCCGACTTCGACGCCCGCGACGCTCAGTAGTTATCACCTGTCCCCTTTTTGTTTTGATGACAAGTTAGCCCCATTACAACGCTTCAGTTTCATCAGTTATTTTTCGTTTCGTAACCCCGTCAATCGGGACATTTTGGTGGAGGTGCGTACGAGTCCACCGAAGATGTCGTCCTTTACGCCACGCATCAGAATACGCAGCTTCTGTTTCATCGATAGCCTGAGGGTCGTCGCGGGAGCTCAGGCGCAGGACTGTCGTCCATAAAGCTCGTGACGCTCTTACGTATCGGCACTGGGACCTCGATTGCAGCAGATCTTCGGCCCTCTATCTTCGGTGCTGACTGGCAAACGTACGCGTCAGCTCGTTCTTGCAAAGGTCCCACGAGTCAGGGGAGCTTCGTGGTTTTCGAACCAGCGCCTTGCAGTTTCATCAAGTGAGAAACAGAGGTTGTGCCGGCGCTGCTCAGTCGGTCCACCCATTGTGGCTGGCAACGCGTTCGTACTGGTCGATCCACGTCTTCGGCGTTCTTCCTGTTGTTCGCTGTAAAACGCTCCGTGAGCAAAGCGACTGTGGTGCGACGGGCAAGTAAACGACGGAGTCGGCGGTCAGGGTCTGGAGACGACTGGTGGTCCATCGTCGGCCTCACTGGTTGCTTGGTCTTGGTTGGCAGAAATCCGGAATTCCAGGGGTAGGCCTCGGGTGCGGCGACTTAATCGGGTCTGGGTGGTGCTCTCTTTGGGTCTTCGTGGGCTTGGTGTCGGACTTGCACTGCGGCCTCGGAGGGGTAAGTTGCAGGAACATGCGTTGCCCCGCACCTCCGCCAAAATGTCACGAATGACGAGGTGACGAAACAAAAAATAAGCTGAGGAAACTGAAACGTTAAATCGGGGAACTTCTGCCATAAACCCAAAGGGGACAGAAGAGATATACCGAGCGTCGCAGGCGTCGAAGTCGGCGTAACAGCAGGATCCAACGCTGGGAGGAGATTGACTCCGGTACTGCCAGCGCGAACACCTCTTGTAGCCACGTGGGTCTCTGGAACATTCGGCCTAGAACGTTCGGTGCGTAGAACAATTCGTAACTCCGATCAAGACGAGACAGGTTTTGAATTTGCGAGAACGCCAAGTAAAGAAGAAATAAAATAAAAAACATTCCGCTCCTGGAATCGAACCTAGATCGTCCGCGGGACAGCCAAGCACGGTTACCATTCTGACACGTACGCGCTCGCTCAGCGACGCGCATTGACAATATAAAGGATTCGATTCTTCTGTGCGGAAACACACGGAGCATTCTAAACAGTCGCTTCACAATATTGTCAACTGACTAACAAGATTATGCATGACGTGACTGAATTCTACATTAAACATGCTATTGGTCGTCGAGCGCAGACATATTTGCATTGCAATTGCCCTACTAGGAACTGCAGGGCATTCAACTCACAAAATTTGTTATGCATTTTGTAAGAATGACAAAGTCAACACGGACGACCGCTAAACGAGAGCGCGCGCTGTTATTTGTGACCTTGACGTTCCTGTCATTTGTACGCTTTTTAATTGTTAGGAGAAGTCATGATATAATTACTTTACTACTCTTGAATTTCTATAGACCCCATAAAATAAAAAATTCAGAATTGTTTCAGCATTGTTTAATATGCTCCCTTTTAAATTTTGCTGTACATCCATGGTAGAGGAAAGTGTTACATCTTGGTAATCGGGGTAATTTGAAATCAAGTCATGCGCGATGCCTTGCCTGGTGACACCAGAGAGAGAGCGGAGGGGGGGGAAGCAACTTCAGCTTTTACTCAATCATACTGCACCTAGTTTAAATGTGTTTGCCAGCACAGTGCCAGTACCTCCTTCCAACCCTAGGGCAGCATTAGAGCGATAGTGAACTGCGTTTTTCCTTCAATGCTCCCATTCGTAATACAAATTGACGCATTCAAAAAACGTCGTATATATTGAAATCACTGTATAGACGACTAATGTCCCAAACGTACCATGCAAATAATTTTTTTTTTAATTTTCGATGTAGCATTTTTTATGGTATCTAGAGCACTGCCAGTTTAAGTATAAAAAGAACAGAGATACCAGCGGGAAAAAAACCAAAAAACTGCGCACTAAACGCCTTATCACGAGAAGCCCAGTGGGATAGAAAAGGGCTTGGGCAGATATCAGAATTAGTTATTTATTAATATAGGTCAATCGATTCGTCCTTATTAGGCTAGATTTATGGCGGCAGTGACCTTGCTTTCTGCTGCGGACGATGAAAGTGGAAGTAATAAAAAATATAACCTGAATCCTTAGGAGAAAATGAAGTAAATAAAAACAAAAACAGTGTAGGCCATATATGAAAAAGGAACAAATTTACAGCGAATGCATACATCTGAAATTGTTCGAGTTTAGTTAACCTTGAAGCACTTCGGTATCGGGGGGACCTCACTCATTTATGATATTTTGCCTTCTGCCAATCAGTCGTTTGCTTTATCTTAGAATACAATAATTTTATTAGATAATTAAAAAGTATTGAGATAATGTGGCGCTCGAGAAAACCTAGCTTCCTACACAAAACATGTATCCCTGGAGATTAATAAAAATGAAAAAAAGGTATGGGAATTGGGTAACGGAAATCTACGAACGGAAGTGTAACGCAAGAATGTGGTATACCACCGCTTCCCGCCCAAATTGCTGAGGAACTTGCATTGGCGAGTAATTTTACTCGCATTCAGGTTTTCTCACCAAATTGAAAGGGGAAACGCTCCTCGCTAGACGTTGCTGATGAGCTGAATATTTGCGCAAACACGGCTTCAGATTTCTCCTTTAAAATTTAGAAGGGAACGCAACCCCGCCAACTTCAGCAGAGAGAGGACACCTGACGTCCTCCGCGAAACAGTGGTATACATCGCGATGCGCTAACCCCGCGGCCACGTCAAGTGACATCACTGAAACTATAACGACATCTTGTAACGTCCCGTGACATATACGGCCTGATAATGTCACGCGGCGCAAACCACTGGACAACGTCACACGACATCATGTCGTCGCGTGGCGCGAACTCAAGGCGTCACTTCAAATGATGTTACTGCGTGACACCGTTACGCCACGTGACCAACTGAACCATAGTGGTGTATCCACGTGATTGTCTCATTATTGTGTAAACAACGGTCCCAATACTTTGGATGCTTGTCGGGCGTATGGAGGTACGATGAGCTCAGAGAAGATAATAAATTAGCTCCCTAACATTACAAAACACACTGCGCATTCTATCTTCCGACTTATCTCTGAAAAAAAATATTAATTTGTTTTATATACATTGGTCTATGGAATTTATTGTATTTGTAATATTGTAATTACTTGTGTCAGGGTATTGTGAATCTTTGTTGTTACTAGAGTAAACCTATATCGTTGAGGTCTGGAAGACGAATTTATTTAACAGTAAACCTTACTGTTACATAAATTCGACAAAGAACGTCTGACCTGTGTTTGGTTCAGAACAATATCGGCAGATGTTCGTGTTTAGCAAAGCAAACTGGTAGCGTCGTCATGAGAATTCATCCCCCATTTACACATTTCGTTGTAGCTAATATAAACTACTAACAAAAGGCGCTTTTTTTATTCACTAAACTTTTTGAGTATCTCGTCAACTGTTCAGTAACAAAACCTTGAAGAAAATTGATAGGAAAGAAGGGAAAAAATGCAAGTATACAAATGCACAAAGGAAGCAAAAAGACAGAGTTTCAGAAGAGTATTCCAACATCGTTTCGGTGCCGGTGCCTCTCAAAAACTGTTGGCTTTTAAATTTTTATTAGCCCATTCAATTCTATACTACATATACAAGTTTATTAGCTGAAACCATTAAATCAAGTGGTTTTTTTTTCTGAAGTTTAAATTCATTCAGGATATAACCTAGCAGCCCTTGTCTCATACCATGCAGAAGCATCTTCTGTTTCTAATGCACAAAATTTAGTAGCATTATCTAAGTACTCTGATAGGTCTAACCCGAAAAACCTTCTTCACAAACCGAGAAGGAAAACGGGAACATAATATGAATCTACCATAAACACAAAAAAGTAACATTTAAAGGAAAGAAATCGGAAGCTGGAAAAGGTGTTGTTTCTCTCTCCTCCAGCCATCTGAATCATTTATTTCAGCCCAGTCAGGCGTGGTTCTCCAAACTGATTCCAAATTAGCAGGGGAGACGAGATACAGCAACGCGTCGTGAGCATATTTTATTTTTCTTACAATATTTTTTATTATATTATTGAATCTGAGTTTGCATCCCCAAATAGAAATGGCCATACATGGATACTCTGCGGGTATCGAACAGTGATATTGAAGTATACGCTTTGTGTGTCCTAATTTGACACTAGCGTGTCAATTAGGCTTCTTAAGCTCGCGCCACATAAATGACTTCGGTGTGATAACAATCCAAATTTGCAAAATAGCTTTTCTTTAACTTTTAATTTATCAACACTCTTGAAAGCTCACAATATCTAAGTAGGTACCCATTGAGTAACTTATTTCGTTTTCATTCGGTACTGCGAACTGTTGATCATACACCAATATGTTGTGTGAGCATATTGTAAAGTGATAATGTGAGCAACGTTGACCGTGCCCCTAGTGTCCTCATGTACCTTCAGAGAAGTAGAGGTTCGCGAACGTAGATTGATGAGAAGTGGTATGAGATGGCAATCCAAGCTCCCGCATATCATTCTCATACATATAAAACCCGAGACAAGTGAACAATAAGAGAAAGAAAAGCAAGGGACGTTACAGGCTTCATTAACATAAAACGAATGCAGGTAGAAGCAAATGCAGAAGTATTTGATAACAAATCTACGGTGCCGATAGTTGAAAACTTATTCAAGGTATAACCGAGAAATTTAACCCAAAACTTGCCCAATCACTCGTGCTTGCTTCTTTTACTTCCACTGCTTAGCATTTTATGTGTGAAACCGATAATAGTACAATAGCGATCTGATAGCGTGGCCTGAATCACGAAATGCCGAAATGTGTCTCTGCACACCTAGATCTAATAAAGCTTCTCTTTCCTGGTATATTAAATCTGGGCTGTCGAGTTAGAGCAATCATAGCGCCCATCGCTGAGACGCATATTAAACAGGCCAGACTAGTGTTGGACTGGCGCAACTTCTAGGTAACAGCGGGCAAAACACCTCCTATTCCGATCTTATCAACGTTACGTTGCTTGTGCAAAATGTAATCTAATACAAACAAAGAAAAGTAATCATCAGACTATTTTGTCTCAATTTTTCTTATGCTTTTATTTTCATTTACAGGTGAAAAATATTGAAACTTCATCGAATCTAAAAAAAGTCACTTAAGAAAAAGTGTTTTAAAAATATTGATTAAAATTGTTGCAAATAATTAAAGTCGAGTAAGTACATCGGGCATATTTAAGTTTGTAAAGGTCATTCAAATCATTGCCTCCTACGTGCTGCCAGTTATGCCAATTTTGATACTAAAGCAATTTTTTTTTAAATTTTAATATCTGAAATATGGTGTTACACAAGGTTTTATATTAAAATGTAAACTCCAAAATGCGCTTATGTTTTTATATTTTGTTGTTATATTTCCAGTTTGATTATTCATTTGATGCGGGAAAGAAAGTACCCGATCTTCGCCGATTTATCGTATTTCACGTGCGGAGTGCCGCCGTAAGCATCAGCACAATTGGGGCGTCTTTTAAGATATGAATATCAAATGTACAAACACAAAACTGGGTACGCAAACGTCGGTTGACAAAAATATTCGTTAATCTTCTTTAGCAAGTTCAGCTCAGAGCTGCCGAAAATGTAAACAAATAGAGAAAAAACCGGCGGCCGTACAGTTCCTATATCCTACACCGCTCAGCTCTTCTGCCAACTGGTTTGCTGCTTGCTCCCAAACGACGCGATAAACGCAAAAACGGCGAGAAGGCCATTGGAGAGGCAGGCGACGAGCAGGCTAAACGCGATCAATATTAGTTTTCACAAAATATTGTAACAATTATGGAGTTTCCGTTTGCATTCAAAAACAAGCAACCAACCATAGAAAACAAATTATAATGGAAACTGATGTGTTTCATTTTGTCGTCTATTATTCATTCCTTCCTCACATCGCGCATTCCAACCCCAGCGGGGATGCGCCGTTGCGTGAAGGGAGAGCAGATGGAAAGGTATAACAATCAAGTACTTTTCTGCTTTAGAAATATCTTTTTTATAAAACAGAAAAGCTTTTTTATTCTTTTCAAATGAGATACTAAACTTTATAATCGTTCATATACTTAAAATAATTACATATCTCGGGTATCCTGCTAGACGGCATTCTCTCCTGCGACGTTCTCAGTAATTTTGCGTCCATCACGCCACCTGGAAGCGAGCTTGCACACCAGAGCCGGCCGTTATAGAACATTAGAAATGCAGAGTAGCCGTTTTCGCTCTCTTTTTTTTTAAGAATCACATGGCCTCTGTGTTGGGCTCGTAAAAAGGCGTAAGAGGTATTGCGAAATGGCGTCCGTGTGCCCAGTTTAAGGTATCTACTCTTGGAACTGAAATTTCGCAAGGCGTGCCAAATTTGCAGGTTGTTTCGACAGCAGCTTGTGTGTGAAAATACCCCCCCCCTCCCTCGAAGCGTATTAGAAGCTGAAACACATTTAATAATTACTGTTCGAATTGCCCAACTTACGCAAGTGGAAGCGACTCGAATATTATTGCATTTCCTCGCCAGTGTTTACTTAATTCTCGTTGTACAACGAGCACTTTCGCTTAATTAGGCCAGTTGATTAAATTAGTTGTTTCAGCAGGGTTATCTTGATTACATAGTGGTGCCTTGTTTGCAAGTTTTGAGTTTCATGTTTTGGTTCTTTACGAACTTAAGCAACAAAACAACTAGCTATAAAGCGCGATATTAAAGAAGGAAGCTTTTGTCTCAGATTCAATAATGAAAATTTTTTTAATCCGATTGTTGCTTCATGTTTAAGCTGACATCATATAGAGATATTATAGGTTAAATTATTTATAAACTACTTGACCTTGCATGGTTCAAGCTTAAAGTTACTGGGGAGTCTTTTTCTAGCAAACTAAAGACTTCGTCCTCGAACGCATCGCTGATGCCACTGCGCATTTGCGCGCGAGTCGTTGGAGACTTTCGGATGCGCGTTCGCTTCTTCCACTCCGGCCGCAGGAGTCGTCACCGTAACACTGCCAGCACCGTTCACGACTCGGGTAAAAATAAGATGACGGTCGGTTTGGTGACTGACTCTTCCGGCAAAGTTGAGCGTTTTTGCCATCCAGTTAGTCTGCTGAATTAGAGAAATCGAAAAACATATTTTCGAGGAGTGCTCACAATGTTGAGCGATTGTGAATGCTGTAAAATACGCATGCAAGTAATTTCTTTTCGATCTGCAGCCTGACTAGCAGCTGCGGCGACCGCAAGTATACGAAATGATTTGGTTCACCGACACTCGACATGAACGATCGTTCAAAATTAAGACGATGAAGACACATCGCCTACCTTTGCGGTCGTTCAGACACTGTTTATTCTATCTAGATTCGGAGGTCTTACAATTACAGCCCGCAAATGTTAGGTCTACCATCTAGTTTAGATCAGTCGTACTCCCGAAATACGAGTCACGCAGTTGCACGCTGCAGAACGTTTCACATGTTTACTAGAAGATGGCGCTTCCGGTCAAACGCAATCATCATCATCCTTTACACGATTACGCCGGTTTTACAATTCACTACAATATGTTAAATTACACGGACGGTTCTACGAAACGAACTAGCTGTACCGTTCGTAGTTTCGGAACCGTGTACTCCTCAAACGACTCGCTAAAACTCCCTACTAACCATGACACTGTACACTAAAGAAAATTCCACTGGTCGACACTTGCATCACGTAGGTTATGACCTCTCTCGCTGAAAAAGATAACAGAATAAACCGGTACCACCAAGGGGTCTTAAAAAGTCCAAAAAAGATTTTTTAACAGTTTTGGTGGGACAAGCGTGTCAAGAAATTAA
Organism: Ixodes ricinus; assembly: GCA_037355805.1. Lineage (NCBI taxonomy): Eukaryota > Metazoa > Arthropoda > Arachnida > Ixodida > Ixodidae > Ixodes > Ixodes ricinus. Next base: position 18,425 of record JAZHYW010067290.1, on the reverse strand, counting down.
TTTTGGCGAAAAAAAAGATAGAGCAATATTGTTAAGGCGAAGCGCGATTTAGTCGGTAGTCACATTCTTTCTGCTTGTTTTGTCTCTCGGCATTTTGGACGCGTGGAGGAGACGTGAATCGGCTTGGCCATCATGTTTAGGTATAAATCTCCCGCAGTCAATATTGCCCTAAAACGTGTTTTTTGTTTTTTTGCGTAGAATTGTTTTTTGACACGCGTGTCTCAATTAGGCTGTTTAAGAATTATTGTTTGCTTTTCAGGGGTCATTTAAACGTGTTTTTTATTCATCTAGGTGCGCATAATATTAAGACCTACTATCGAACTCTCTAAGCTTACATCTGATCTAGTTCATTACTGCGACCGTTATGCTCAATTCGATATCAGAATAAGACAAACGGAATTGTTCGAATCTGAGCGTCTGTGCAAAACTGGGGCCAATCACACTTGAACGCAACCCGATACTTCTATTTAGTTACCTTTGTTTGGTGAACAAGTAAAAACCTTATGACTGTTAAAGAAAAAACGGACCTGTGATGCACTTGTCTTATCGTATCTTATGGTAACAAGTAGATGTACTCAGTTACTTGGAGAGAGGAACGTTTACAACTAAAGTTACCCAATTTAAGTTTCAACCTGTGCCTCTCAGTGAAAACATTCATCAATATGACCTCAATCTGAATCTAGACCACATTAATGACACATAAATCTTCGAATGAGGCTGCGGTTTTAAAAAAGATGACATGTCCAGTGTAACATCTACGCAATTAGCTACTCTTGAGCCAAAGTGAGGCGTTCCTTTCGAACATCACTAAAGGGTAACGTACAACGTGTGCATCTGAACGCACAGAGTCTTTTTTATTATTTGCAATGTTAAACTACGCCTTGCCAAGCGCTGATTCTCTGCCCTTATGTAGCTCAAGCAGTCAGAACCAGGTAGCGAAATTTCGTAATTAACCATTATCCCGTTCGAAAGATATGGGATTCTTTGCAAATGGGAATGGGAAAATGGTGCCGGTTTTCGCCCGTTTTTGCTAACTGGTGCCATTCAGCTCCTGGTATTCGAGAGCTCCCTCGGCCGCAGTTTTCCAATTGAAAACTTTAAGGAATTGAATACACCTCTTACATAAGATAGCAATTTGTTTTGAAACTTTGGCAACTGGTTGGGACTGCTAGGGATACATTTTGGCAAGAAATAAGCGCTGGGCAATGCAAAATTATATTTGGTAAAAAGAAAAAAAACTTTCTTGGACACTTTGTTGTTTCTTAAATTTTCAGTGAGTACCAATAAACGTTATTTAGGTACTTTTCAGTAACGAGTACATATTTGATGATAATGCATCATCAGAGTGCACTCCAAATTTGGCGATGAGTCACGTGTTTCGCTTCGTCGCTCTGATTGACCCGAGAATGTCGTAGCGCTCCCTGCATGCCAAAGCGAAAGAAGCTTGAGTGTAATGAGCGCTAGTTTATTCTAAAAGGAAATTTGAGTATTGAAACTATTTGTTTGAGTGAATCGCTAAATGATATTGAGAATTAGAAGGAAATCTAGGCTTTCATGCTTTATGCAAAGGCATTATAAAACAAACTAATTTAATTTACTTTATGCTGCGCTTAACACAAACCACATGGCAATAGTGATACTGGTAGTCTGTTTTGTGATATACGAGAAAAACGCCATGTAATAAATATTATAGGGTACAAAATTTCTTGAATGTTCCTTTTGTTGGCTATAAATATGCTACAGACACTTACGCTTCTTAAATTTGATCAAAACAATCTTGATTATTAAATATGTATGCATGTTAGGTGTGCTCAAACTGTGGTGATGCATGTTGATTCGTTTCTGTTGCTTTTCCGCCTGTTAATGTTTTTCCGGGATACTACCAGCCAGCTAAGGAGAACTGGAAAGGCACATGTTGTTGGAGCAATCACTATTGACGGGCAGATTACTTACGGATGCAGGGCCTCCTTACAATGGAGCGTAAGACAAGGGAGATTTTTGTTTTGTTGAACGAGGAGGGTGAATATGGTCTTGAAGGAATTTTGTGAAGTTGGAAAACATTTCTAGCTATTTTTACTTGCCAGGAAACAAATAGTCCTATAAAGCACTCGATCATTTGCATCGGCCGCACATACTTGTACAAAATATACCAATATGCGCGTAACAACATTGTAGAGTGACAGTATGATCAGCGTGGTCAGCGATTTTTCTGGGTCTTCAGGCGCCTTCTTCGTATTTAGCTTCAGAAACACAAGAAGGTCGCAAACAATACAATCTGAACTATATGAGCACGAATTAGGAAAACACGTGCGAACAGCTAAAGATGAATTTCACCGGGTACACTAAGAGACCTTCAAGCTGACGATTCAATTATCCCCTGAATACAATAAACTTTCCGCCATTCTCTATAACGGAAACGCGTATGGCTGAAAAAGGTATTCTAAAGAAGAGTAAAAATAAACGCAAGGAGAGTAAGAAATAATAAAACAAAGCAGAAACACAATATCTTACAGTCTGTAAGATATTGTGTTGTGTTCCTGCATTCTGTGTAATTTACAAAGAATGCACAAGTGCCTCCTTTTTCAGGGTAGAAAGTCCGCGTCCGCAAAACGTACCCCTGTATCCCAAACTATGCCTTCGAGGCATTTCCTCGTTATTTACAGTTCCGTATGTCTTGCTACAACCTTTATTTCCCCAACTTCCCTAGTCAGACACGTTCAAACCCACAGGTTGGCGTTAAAGCAAGAAATCAAACGCTCTTAAAAAAGGTGTAACATATCGCAGTGTGTCGGGCGCTGATACGCTCTATCCTAGGTGTGAGTAGGCGCTTTCATAAATGCTTGAGAAAGAGTCACAATAAAAAGCAGAAATAATACCTATGCAGCATTTACGTGTTTAATTTTGTGGTTTTTTCTAACAACCACTAGAATCGGTTAAAGGAAAAATCCGTCTTGGAACATCATCCCTTGAATATATTAAAAATATATATTTCAGATTAAAAATCGATTTGCGCTCTCGGCTTTACAAAATAGTGAAATATTCCTGGATCTGCTCGACTACAAACGCAATTAGAGGAGTCAGGAGCCTTGCTTTCTCAGAAATTCGGTCGCCATTCATTATTTGGTGTTAAACCTGAAGCGTTTTGGATTCATCATTTGTGAGGGATTATCACGAGGCTTCACTAACGCTGGTTAACACAGGGAACACCTCGGTGCTTATTCCAGTACATCGACATCAAAGGGACTACAACTTAAAAAAAAAAGTGGGGTGCGATTTAATTTGTGCTCTTTTAAGCTCACATCATTATTTTGAGGTGTTTTTTTAATTGGAGTATTAATTAATATTCTAGAATTATTTCATCGGCACGCACCAAAAGCTGTGAAAAAAGGGAAGTTAAAACTGCTTCAAAATATATACAAACATATATAATATAAATATTATTATGTATATAATAAGTACATATACATATATTCATATAAATAAACACTATATATTGTTAGGAAAAGAGGAAGAAAAGGAGCTCGGTCTGAAAACGGGCGCTCAGAAGGCTTGTCTTTTTCGACTGAGGGTTTTTACAAACCGCCAATCCATCAAGCCTCATTGTAAAACTTATTCAATATCAAATCGTCATATACGACCATATCATATCATATATATATAAAAGTGGGACTAGTTCCAAATATATCAAAACATATTAATATTATGTTATTAAACATATTAAGGTATACACATTAAATGTTTTATTGTTAAGAGAGGAATAATTAATTTCATCTATATATCACGTTAAATGTCATATAAGTGACATTACATTTTTGTTGTAATTTTAATCAGTACGACTTCGGAAAAAAATTACCTACAAAACTGGCTCATTGACATTTGCCGACTTCAGTTTGAAACCTTTTGATGAACACATTTGTTTACTTGCCTTTGACCAAATAATTGCAATTTTTTGTCGGAGTGGAAAGAAAAAAAAAGTAAAACTCCGCTGCAGTAAAAAAAACAAACAAAAAAACTGCCAGTTCTAACTTTTTTTTCTACTTCGATTCCACACATTGCAGAATATCAAAATTTAATATTAGCATTAAACTGTTTTTGATAAAGCCATTCTAAGTTTGTTTTTTTATATTTCTCACACCATACGTTTCAGCCGGCAGGGGGATGTAAAAGCATCGGAAAGCTTCCTAGCAGGCCTCAATTTAGTACATAAATAGTGTGCTACTTTTTGTGTACAACGTGTACACGATTTCTGGTATTTTGAGTAGACCCACATGCATCAGACTTTAACATTTTTTGTCTTCAATTCGTTATTAGGCTTTTATTAAAAGGATAATGACCAAAAACAAATGTGTCATATGACTCGAACTTACGCACCCCAGATCAAGCTAAGCTCTGTTAAACATTTGTCGTAGAATGAGGTTGGTTTTAAGCTAGCAGCTCGCGCTAAAATTAATGGTAATATTACGAGGTGAAATAAGAAACTTGGGAGCCTGATTTGTAGTACCAAAATAAAGGGCAGCAAAGTGATGCGTGCGCAGAATTGGAAGGCAGGGACCGTGCCGCGTCAGCTTGCCAAAGGGCTTCGCTCCATGAACATTTATAACTGCGCTACACGAGTTTGTTTGAGCACATGAACGAGCATAATGGCGATCTCTTGATAGACTGCAAACCAAAGCGAGAGCGAAAATCCCTTTTATGTCAAACTCGGCAGATCTAAAACAGAGACCTCTGAAATAATTTAGAAAAACTTACGTCGCACAGCAGTGTGGTGTGCAAGGTGTTTTGTGTGGCACTCGATCCTCATAATGTCGGAACGTCACTGAAATCAAGCAGAGGTCGCAAGGTCTCTTAACAGCTGTTCGGCTTCCAGCGATGTTCTGCCGTTCCTGAAGCGCGAGCACCAATTAAAACACGTCGCCAAATTCACTTCTCTTTGTCACAAACCTGTTGTATCACTTCAAAAGTCTCCGTTTTATATTTGCCGAGTTTGTCGCAGAATAGGCCCTTTCCGAAATTCAGTCTGGCCACTTTGATCACTATCATCTTCATTTGAAAAATGGCATATGTGCCCTACTAATGACGGCCTTCTGTTTACTGATGAAGGAACATGTTGAAGATACTCCTGAGCGGAGGATTCGAAACCTATACATTCAAGACGTTACCACGTTGCGAAGCAGGAATTGGATGCAAGAGCTGCGTAAGCATTAACTTCTATACCTTGGCCCCAGTCTATATGTTAGTGGCGCAGAATCGACTTCATAGCCCCTTGGTATATAGAACTTTATTAAGCCGTCTATCTGGGTTGGCGCTTCGTTCTGACTGGTTGCATATCTGTGGCCATCAACAATGAAAGAGATGCTCGAGAAAGAACTGTACAGTGAAGAGCACATTCTCGTTTGCCGTTGACTTGCGAAAGTGACGGTGCCCGATAAAATACTGCAGACTACAGTTTCATCCCTGCCATTAGTACGGTAAAAGTTAAACCTCTATTTCAGCCACCAGATGGCACTGAATTTTGGAAAGGGTCTATTAACGTTCGCTCTCGCTTTTGTTTGTAGTCTATGGTAAAATCGCCATTGTGCCCGTGCACGTGGTCACGAAAACTCGAGTAGCGCAGATCCAAATGTTCATAAAGTGACGACCTCTAGTTTAACGAGACACGAAGGTCCCCCTCCTTCGACTGCTACGCGCGTATGACTGTGCTGCCCATTATTTTTACGGTACAAAATCAATCTCAAAACTTTTTGATCTCGCATCGTACATTCTGTTTTCAATAAAACGTTTAGTTGCAAATTAGCGGTCGTCCTGCGTTCTGCCTTTTCTGTGCCACTTTTTTTGGTGCTACGCTTTGGCCATGTCTAAGTATATATATATATATATATATATATATATATAAGAGAGAGAGAGAGAGAGAGAGAGAGATAGAGAAGCATGCAGGGTAACGGTGGAACCAAACTAGGATGTTTTTTTTTGACGTTTACCTTGGGCAGGTCTTCGTCAGGTTTCGTCATATATATGAATAAATAAAAATATATATATATGTATATATATATGTGTGTGTGTGTATGTGTGTGTGTGTGCGTGGGTGTTAAACTTCATCTGAAAACGACATTGAAGCATCTCGCACGGCGAATAGGGAGAGAAAGGAGGGGAGAGGGCTACTGCATAACGCATAGAATACACGCACAATACAACATGAACTCACATACAAACACAAGGAAGAAAAAGCAACGAAGCATATATGGCAAAAAAAACATTGCGATATATAAATAAAGGAAACAGTAAAAACCTTGCTGCAAAGCTAAAACTAACAGTCTCCAAGTGCAACACACGGGCAACGCAATTACAAAACAAAACAGAAATAGAAGAAGTTCGGTAGCGAGCGGTGGTTTTTATCACTTCCGTCGACATGTGGGAGAAGAGGGGTGCCCGATGCAGCCGACATGACAAAGGGCATAGAAGGCGGTGGCGACGAGCAGTCGTGGAGGCTTGAACGAAGACGTCCGGGGCGCATTGGGGAAGAAAAACTAAAGACGACAAAACTAGGCAGCTTCATAAAAAAGTGCAACTAGCGGCAAAAAACGCTAACAAGGAAATTGCTCTCGAGTGCCTTTCGCTAGTCCCGTCGCAAGATAGCGCAACGAAGGAAGTTAATAATGCTGCAAAATTGTCGGAGTAAAAAAAAATTGGGTTGTGGGGATATTTATACAGCGTGTAGTTGGTCAGCCATTTAAACTTGCGACGAGTCACTCGCTGTAGTTGAGCAATTTAGCCAGTGTAGTTCAACCGCTAGCCGGGGGTCTTTAACGTGCACCACGCAGTAGTGATACACGACCAGACGCCGGTACGATGCTCATCTAGATCTAAACGGGCGGGGGGGGGGGGGGGGCTCGAGCCTAGGGTCCCTGGGTTCTGCAGCACGAGCTTTCACCCACGCGCGTCGAGCTGGGTGTGCGCTTTAGCCCACTCGGCCACCGATCCCCCTTGTCGGAGAGACAAAAAGGGGGAAGAGTGTGCGTACATTTTGTTTTAGCGCGACTGGTGCCTGTTTGCGGAGCAGGAAGCGCGGGCTCTGACAGGAAAAAACACTGCGAAAATACTTAAATATGACTACCAATAAAATAGACGATTTTAATTCAAACACCCTCTATGCTGTGGGTGCTGTTATGGAAATGATTCCTCGGTAGCAATTCATGCCATCGGATCGTTTATTTTTTTTAATTGTAAAGTATATAGGATTTCTGGGCCTCGCGGTCAGAATGAGACCGAAAGCCTGAGTGCAGGAGGGTGGTCGCTATGTGTTTAAGTTCGTTCTCTGGAAGCTGCATGTTGCTTGAGAATGAGAGGTTCGTAAAGGATTTAATGGGTGACTTATGATTGCTCCAACGCATCCGAAAAGCAGTGTTCGTCTGGCCGATTTATTGCTCGCGTCAGAGCGTACAATGTAAAAGATGATCTACATTGTTTTAGTCGCAGATAAAGCTACCGTTTTTGTGATAAACGAAATACGATTTCTCGCTCACCGCTGTATTGGTCGGAACCATTAGGGAAAAAATCATTGCACCTAGGACTGTTGCCGGGTCTGGAGTCATTCTTGATAAGAGTAGTTAACCTTGAGGAAGTTAGGGTATCGTAAATGTTCCTTGTTCGTTGGTTCGTCGGTAGACGACCCGTGTAGTGTATGTATGTATATATATATATATATATATATATTATCATAAAAGTGACGACAGCACCTTGTGATCAGATACATTTATTTTTTCATTACATCAGTCCAACAGAATACAGGACATGTTAGCAAGCACCACCAATATCCATGACTAAAGGAATGGAAGAGGGAAAACATTTTTGTTTTGAATCGAAATAGTTCACACTCTTTTATTTGCCTCTGATTTACATCTAAAAAAAAAAACGGTTGTCGACCCTCACTGCAGCATTATCTCACAGCTATTGTTCTGGAACAAAGGCATCTTAAGCACTCAAAATTCGCATTCATGAAAGTGCTCCTAATTCTTTGCGGATGTGGTGAGTCCCTGTGAAGCCGGAGTGCAGAGGGCGAAGGAAAATTTAAAATAAGAAATAATATTACGGAAATTAATACATTTACATTTGAAACACATAGAATCTGGCTGAGACAGTTAATTAGCACTCTATTCGGGATTTTCTTTGGTCTTCAGTGTGCGGGTGGCTATAGAAAATGTTCTGGTTTGTTTTCGAATCGTTTTCTCCTGTTACAAAGGAACACCAAACGAAAAGTTTATATTTCGATAAATATTTTATAAGATTTGATATTGAAGAAACCACCTAAGTTCTGACATCTCATATGTTTCATGGCTTTAAAAATAATTCTGTCAGATTTACAAATTTATAAGTTTTAAGAAACAAAAAGGAATCCAGGTATGTTGGTTAGGTAGGCATAAGTTGTGCCACTACTCATAAGCAGATAATCAGTTAGCATTGTAAAAATGGTGTTTCTTACAGTGGTTTTAGTTGTAGAGTAGGCATCTTATTGCAATGTTCAACTTTGATAATAGTATTATATTTGGCGCGTATGATATTTCCTCAAGCAGTATTAAAAAAAGAAAAAAAGAAGGCCGACCTAACCAAAATATGTTTGATTATGTACCAGATATATTGATTGGGCCAGCTAATAGATTATCATTAAAAGTTTCGTTGGGCTTAGATGAACAGTAAATATCTGCGTGTTACTAAAATAAAGACATCAATGGTCTGTACTGATGAATGTCAAAAAAACATTTCCACAACATATATTTAACATTTTATATCAACCTACCATTTATATCCGAACAGAAAAGTTGAAATGCATGCGCAGTAATCTTAGAATATTTTTCTTAGTACATCAAGAAAGTGTATGGGAATACATAAACTAGTGGAAGTTGTTTTTTGAAGCTAAGGTCCCTTTTAGAATTTGTCGTGTTTTTATTGTAAGATTTTCCTAACAAAAATAATAATGATAAGGTTAAAGAAAACCTCTAAAATATATTACGCAAAATGATAAAACCACGACAACCTTATGCGATGCATTTGAACAAAACGTTCTGAAAATTCCGATCAGGCTATCTGGACGAGTCTCATCTGCGCTCTGCGACATTCGTGATAACATTACAAGAATTTTACTGAGATTCCACGAGAAGATTATTGTTAGTGTGACAGTTGATTATTCAGGGTGAGACAGGTTTCGCAAACGAAATAACTATGAATAAAAAACCTCGGATGGAAATAGGTCTAGAGATGTTTGTAAGTGTGTTGGGTAGTTTGCTTTTTGTTTGCGAACTGCCGTAGGCCTTTGCTTAGAGATACTGCAGAAGACACTACATCCCCACACATACTCTGACACACTCTACCGCTTCCAACGAAAAATGCACGCTCCAAAGTAAAAACACACCGCCCCTAATTAGGTCTTATTACTCGCTTAATTACCCCGGTATATAATATGCAGTGCTGGGCGCATTATCTATAACAGAGATGGTAAATAAAAAATCTGGAAGTTTGGAGCATGATCATTTAAACGATTAACCTGACACATTTTGCTGGAGCTAAAAATCTAGCGCAGCAGACTCCCCGTTGTAGTGTACAACTAAACAATTACAAATATTTGAGAAATAGCTTACTGATTTTAGAGTATTCTGTGTGAGATAGTCATGTATTTCGCTAGATCTACGGAACTCTTTTTATCATACACATATTGTCAATCAATAAAAAGACGGGCCATGTTCTCGAGTTATGTACCCTTTAAAAATATAGTTGAACTGAATGTAATTCAGTAATTATGGGTGAGTGCTATTTATCAATCCAGAGTCCTTGAGTTTTCTTTTAAAATATTGTGAAGATCCGTTTTTAGTTGAAGTATGTTTTTTTAACGATTAACATGTTAATCATATATATTTCAATGTTCTATTCAGCTTTCTTTCCGATTATGCTATGTACAGGGGCGAACTTTTTTTGTCTTCATATATTTTATCTAGGCTATCACTAATGTTCAGACTCAAAAGCACAGGTTATCAATTCCGTTCAAAACCAAACACTGATAAAAGGCTCTGATTATTATAAACTATTCTAGAATAAATAAAGCCAAGTATACAGTATACAAGATAATGTGCGTCCGTCATTCCCAGAAAGCATTTAACTCTCCAACAGCACCGCGCGGAAAGATCGCATTTGCATCTTATTGAAGGAGTCTAAAATTAAGTCGAAGTGCCGCCCCTTGACCCGCGATTTTCCAAGATAAAATTGTACATTTCAGAATCATCGAAAAGAGTCCCAATTAGTTATGCTCATTCTTGGCACTCATGAGTGTTTGTGGATTAAATCGCGGCCCAAGGTCTGTGGTTATGACTTTGAATTGACACATACACTCAACCTCCGTAGCACGCGCTCATGCTATCACAAACCGCGTTACCGCTGACCTGCACTGATCTGCGCAGGCAGCATCTACCGTCAGGTGCGCCGGGACAATGTCGCAGGACCATCGAAGCCCTGCCAGCACTGCACTCAAAAGAAGCTTGAACTACGGGACTTGGAGTTCAAGCTGTGCGCTAATCCCTTCGAATTTGCAGGCGAGCCCAAAGGTGGGAAATTCCAAAACAGGGATATATTATTGAGGTGATGGCTCGTCCCACCTTTCTTGTTTGTGGCGCTGACGGTCTTCGCTTTCAAGGCGGCGGTGAGTTCCGTTCATATAAGAGGCTGTTCCTGTGAATAAATTTTGCAACTGCGTTTTGAGACTTCGCTGTGTTTGTCCCTTCCTTTTCCCCTGTCTCGGTGATTTTTAAGTATGAACGTTCACCAGCTAGCCTGCGCCACAACCCTTATTTCTGCATTTCTTTCTAGTTTTGTAAGGCCGTCAATCCCCTTTGTGCTTAGATGGGCGTAGTTGTTACAACCTACAGAGCACGGATGGGTTGTTTTCAGCCAAGGATATCTAGAGACAAATACTGGCCAATGTTCAATTTCCTGTACATTAAGCGTTTCTGTGACACAGATTTTCTAAAACTACTTATCGTTACCACTGGCATGCTTATGCTCTTGTAAAATGCGGGTGACTTCCAGTCAAACCCCAGGCCCCGGACGAACTCGGAAAAGATTAATCAACATAGGGTATCTATCGACGCCCCTGATTGCTAACTCTACCCAAACTCATTATCAGAAATTGAAGACGCTACACGAGATAAAAAGGAACATCGCCGGCCTAAGAAACCGCGTTGGATATTTGGTAAGTATAGTGGATGATATAAAAAACGTAAACGAGGACTTGATCAGGGTGAAGTCCATTCTGGGCGATCTTCAACAAAACAAAGCTCCCAAAATGTTATCCACAACAAAAACAATCGGTTAATGAGAAATACACTTATCTTAAAGGAATTTAAAGAGAGCGATAATGAAACTTGGAGACACACTGAGACAATCTTCAGTAATGTCGTGGCAAGAAATTTGGGTATAAACTCAGGTGAGGTGGTAAGAGTGTATCGCATCGGTCGGAAGAAAGACGGCTTCTATAGACCGATAATTGTGAAGATTTTTAAACTTTAAAACTTAAGACAAGATACTTCGCAAAAAACGTAGCCTTAACGAAAGCGTCGATCTCGGAAGATTATTCTGGAAAAACAAACAATAAGAAGGCAACTATGGGACTACGTTTAAGACGAAGGAACAAGGTGCAATATTAAGTTTGATAAAATGTACGTGAACATCCAACCCCATGTGTACTCCCATTCAAGCCAAACTTTCTTTCAGCTCCTATCGGATACTTGAGTCAATGCTTCGATTGAATGACTTTCCAAAAGTCGTAGTACTGACATCGCACACTCACATCGTTTATCATTTTAGTAGCAAACCTTTAAAGCATCCTTTAAAAGCAACTAGATTATGAAAATATCACAGTCAGCTGTCAAACATATATTATATTTCGAACAGAGATCTGGTCATGCCCCGAGATCAACATTGCCGAACTTATTTTATCTAATGCTTAAAACATTTATAGAAAAGACCAAACAACAGAAAGAGGAGACGGCGTTCTTATCGTGGTTAGAAAGGCTATCACCTGCTCAGTCAGCGTAAACGTTTCCTCTTAGAAATGTTGTAAGTACGCTTACAACTTGATTTTCAAATCGTACACCTTGCTGTTTGTTATCGCCCTCTCAATTCACAAAATGATTAATTATATGCATTTTTTTAGTAATTCTGTATGCACCAGAAGTAAAAAAAAATTCTAATAAGCACTTGTCCCTCTTGGAAATTTTAATTTTTCTGGTAATAATTGGTAGAGTTTGTAAATTCTGAATACTGTGTAAACCCAGTTCAGTCCAATGCCTTCCTTCAAACTTTCCGCAACAACAATCTTCAGAAGATGGTTTATAAACCCACAAAATATAATGCCACCTTAGACCTGTTTCTAACTACCCATCCTCAGTATCTGATGGGCGTCAATAATAATGACATGATTAGTGAAATTAAGACCATTATTGTTAATGCAGCCTTTTCTAGTCATTGTTCCGCCAAGACCACAAGAAAACTCCATGATTATTATTGTGCAAACAATGAGGTGATGATCAGGACGGTGGCCCAATGTCTTGAAACTACACGCATAACCACGCATCACGCTCTGTTGATAAACATTGGACCTTCATCAAAAGTGAACTTCAAGGAGTGTTGCCCCGTGATATTCCCACTTTTTCAATAGCGTATAATCAGGTGTCCCCATGGTTCACCCGAAATATAAAGATGCTCCTGAATATAAAGAAACGAACCTTCCATAACTCCATAAGGTTTAATACGTCCCTGCATTGGACAACAATACGTCCCTGCATTGGACAATGAAAACATTTTCTGGATGTTTTCATTAGTTGAGAAGGCTGAGGTCGCCCTAAACGAGGTTAGTCATAGATCAATAGTTCAGCTGCCTTGAAGCAGAAAGTTACTAATATACTTGCGATATCTTCATAGCATTATATTTGTAAGTTGTCTAAAGCATTACAAAGTTTCTGCAGCCGTTTTCCGTAAAAGAAAACAAAATTTCAAGACCCTGAAATTCTGTTTCGTTTACGAAACAGAATTCTGTTCCTTCATATAAAACACTGCAAAAAAACGTGAAATGATTTTGAAGCGCTTGGTGAAAACATCCAAACGTGCCACTAGAACTTTAGCAGACGCCGCCGGTCTACATACTGATCCGGAAGGGTGCCGCTAAGCGCAGCTAGCGACAAAAGCTGGTACACAAACGGCCCGCCCTTATAGAAGATCATTCCGTTTACTTTTGGATTCCCCTTCGTACTTCTGCAACTTAAGCTGTGGTATTTAATCAATATATTATAAAGAAAATACAAACTTTGCGTTTTCCAGCATACTAGAAGTGTGCGAAATTAGTATGCAGTAAAATAATATATTTACTTCCACTTTAAGAACAAAAACACCTTCGCTAAAACACTTAAAATATAACAACCTACAGAAGGTAAACCATATTGGCTGTTTTTATCACTGCGTTTTGATCATAATTTTTGCAGGCATGACACTCTTGCTTACTCTTACCAAGCCAAGCAATAATGATCACAATTCATGCAAGACAATGAGTTTAAGTCGTAAAAAAATTATTGTCAGCTATGAACACCTTAAACGTTAACGCTTCATTTTAATTTGAGCAATTAAGTGATATTCGATCGAGTCCATTCTATGGAGCCGTTTCTTTGCTGTCTTTCTCTGCTCCTTGAACGAAACTGCTATTTCTGTAGGAGTATATTCGAAGAACGTTTTAAATGATTCGTACTGTAGTTGATTTATGATTCATCGACATAAGTTGATTATCTGACCGGCGTGTAGGGGAGGAATGAGATTTAACTAGAATATGTTCCATTATTTTTGTAGAATATGTGCATTCAGTTCTAACGTAATCATCGTGGATTCCATGTACCAGCTCTATTTCACGAGTCATTATTGTTATTTTTTCAATACTATATAACATATATTTGTTACAGTTAAGGTAATATTAAACTACAATAAGGGGTAAATAGTTATATTAATCAGAAATAAAATATTAATCGATACGGTATAATCCAACGTTTCAATTACACTGCACATTTGATTTTTGTAAAAAGATATGCTTATGTGTACAAATAGTATAAACCTTTCACTATACTACCGTTATAATTCAAGCTGTTTTTCTTAGTCTTCGACATGGAGACCTTCAAATCTAAAACCTTTTTTATAAAAATGTATTTAGTACTTTAAGTACAAAATAAAAAAAAACTAATCAAGTCTAAAGCATCTTACAATGTTCATTATGAGCCATTTCTCTACCAATTATCGCTATACGATTGTTTCTCTGAACTGCTTCTCCCTTTTATAAGCTATTTGTCATGTCGTAAGAATCATGTTCCAATTTCAAAAGTACATTATAATTTGTTTTGTTCAACTTCAAGTGTCCCCCAGAAGTCTATTCTAGGGCCTCTTCGTGCCCTCATATTTGTTAATGATATAGCGTCATGTTTCATGCGCGTTTATACACCTCTTGACTGCAATGCTCTTTAGCACCACGGGAATAACAAACTGCAATTGTCTGTGGAGGATAATTTGCTGCTAAAGACCACCAAAACAAAGGTTCTCCTTTTGAGCAGAAGACAGAATGGTGTGAATTTCACTTGCCCTTTGAGAGCAGCTTCAATCAAACGCGTGACGGTAATGAAAAATCTCCATGTGTGCCTTGGTGGTGCGTTGCCATTCAATGGTCATGTCTTTTATTCTTGGCCGTGCTATGAAAACTCTTGGTATCCTATCTCGTATAACTCAAAAGTTCAAACACCCTGCTTGTTCGCTTCGTTTATTTTGCGTTTTACTTCGTTCAAGGCTTGAATATGCCTGAGTGTTTTGGAATTATCTAACGCGTGCACAGTCTCTAAAGACTGAATCGGTGCAAAAAAATAATGCTACGTAATATATATGACACACTTTCAGCGTCGTTTTTATTATGGTGATGAATTTCTTCTTAATAGTGTTTTACATTAATTTGTTCAGCCAAGAGTGTCTCCGAGAGAGCGCGTGCCTGGCAGAATGGTTATCGTTGATGGGCTGTCGCGCTGGGGATAAAGGTTTGATTCTAGGGAGCGGATTGTTATTCTATTTTTATTATTATTTTTACTTGTCGTTCTCCGATCTTCGAAAACTTTCTCGCCTGATCGAGTTACGAATGTGCTAAGCGCCGAACGTTCAACGCCGAATGTTTCAGAAGTCCACGCGTGTATATAAGGAGCTAAGCGTGGGAAGCCAGATTGAGTCTAAACCAAGCGTTCGATCCAGCTGTTTCGGCGCCATCGGCGTCTACGACGATAGCCTTTTTCTATTTTTTGTTTTGGGCACAAGTTCGCCCCACTAAACGTTTGGTTTGATTCAGTTTTCGTCACCTCATCAATTGTCATTCATGACAATATCTCGTATATTTCAAAACTTCAGACACCCCGCTTGTCTTATTTGTTTATTTTGTGCTTTACTTCGTTCAAAGCTTGAATATATCTTAGTGGTCTGTAATTATCTAGCACATACACTGTCTCTAAGCATTCAATCGGTGTAAAAAAATAATGATACGCATTGTATATGACGGACACTTCCAGCGTCGTTTTTATTACGATTTTGAGTTTGTTCTCATTATAGTGTTTACTTAGAGCTTTGTAAAATAAAAGATTCTGGTATGATTTTGTTTTAACAAAGTGGCAAATTATTTTATTGATGCTACCTACTTCTGGGTTTTGTCGATTTTCTTATTCCTTCTGCCGTCACCAGAAGTGTTACGGCGTTTTGTGTTCAATCCATGTCTAAACTCTTACCATTGCACCGTATGCAAAGTTCATTTCATAGACTCGCATCCTCTAGCTAGGACATTTTAACGTATACCCTCACTTTCTCATCGGGACTTCATGAGCCTAGTGAAAATTGAAATTCTGTGGTATATTTTGGTGAAAGTGTGTCCACTATTTTTAGACATGTTAAATTGTACATTTGATGATGTGCAGGTGATGTGTTTTTCTTTCTTTTTAATTCTCGTGTGTGCCAATATGAATCCCGCGTGATTGTTTTGTGGCATATAAAATAATATTTTTAATACTAATATTATTATAAGTTTATCCTATACCTACTGAATAATCGGGCATATTATTTATGGAATGAATCAAGTCATTATAAAGACAAACGCACCGGGATGTGAGCACGTAGTTTGAAAAAAAAGAAGAATATTTGATTGTACGCCAGACAAAAGCAATTGCGTATAAACTTTCAAATAACGAGGTATGTAAAGCAAACAAGCTTTCGGTCCTCTGTAAATATTACATTGATTTATTTGTTTGTATCGTGGAAGCTTTGAGAAGCCAGTCAATCGCGCTAAGTCGGCAATATAAAGGTCTCGAAAACGTGAACAGGCGACTAATAAGGTACCTTCCCACAGCACGTCCGTCAGCGCAGACTTGTTTGCTTCAAAAAACAAAACAAAAACTACAAGCTTAAATTTTCGCGAAGATTACACTTTGATATCTCGGCAGGACATCGCGAATTTTGACGGAGCGTTTCGGAAAAGAGGATTACGCCTTAAGCTCTGAATGGACTTACAATGTGCGTTTTTGAGTCCCCGCTCTAGTGAGAATTGCAACACTTTGGAGAAATCCGGTGAAGAGCATCTTGGAGTCTCCGCCTGCTTTCTTGATAAAACAAAATTCTTATATTAAAATTCTTATATGAAGAATACAAAGCATGCTTGGTCTTTTTTTCTAACTCCGGTATCGGAGTTTCGGGAAAAGTTAGTCATTATTTTACACAATATGCTGTCATATGAAGAAATGAAACCAACCATTTTAACAGCGAAACTTTTGGTTATAAAATGAACGGAATGAAGATCGTAGATTTTAATTAAATATCTTCACAATTTTAAATATTTATATAATTAAATATGAAACTAGGGTCAAAGTTATCTTGCTCACCAAAGTTACTTTTACTTAATTTTAATACTTCACGTTCCAAGACGTTTCTGAAGAAACAGTTGCGAACAATATGAAAAAGCCTTGATGAGCGTGTGCCTTTTAAAGCCGCCACCGCTATCTCTCAGAATAAAGCTGGACAATTATTGAGAGTTAAAGAAATAAAAACAGTTTGCAAGAACCAACAGGCGCTGAAAGCGGACTTCTATGTACTCAGAGCTCTTTAGTTCCCCAAATGAAAGCAGTTTGCTCACGTTTACGAGTCCCCTTCACGATGGAATTCCTTTCACAATGAGAGTATCTCAAAGCAACGAGCTTATTCACCTAGTCATCTCTGAAGGATAAATAATTCGCTGAGTATAAACCAAATCTCGACACCTCTTGAGTCAAATTTTTCAGAAATTTATATGTATGCGTATATACACTAATGAAATGAGCGTAGGTTGAAATGCTGTGATTCGTGTAAACTTTTGTGTTTAGAACGTTCAAAAGCTTCCATACATTCATAAAAGAAATGATTAAAATTCTTCAGTTCAATTTGAGAAGGTGGTATCTTGATTTTACATAGCTGACCTACTTCACGAGCTTGGTAAGAATGACTATTCTAAAATTGTAATGTTCATAGGACGGGAAAAGCTGTAGTGTTGTTTTGTGTTGCTTGGTTCTGGATAATATAAATACACGATTTACCAAGATATCGCGTGCAATATGTCGGTGTCAAAGCAATTATGATAGTGTGTAACGTGTCAAGATAGAAATGAAAGAGCCACTATAACCAGTATCACCTCAAATATAACCATAAGAAAGTTTCTGTTAGTTTTTTTTATACATGTAGTTTTTCTAAGTGCAGTCACAAAACTTTTTTGACTTGAATTTAGAAGTTATAAAAAATGCAGCTAGGGGAGTGCACGTAAGGTAAAAATGATTTAACAAAATAATTCGCAGAGGAACAAATACCGACAAATAAAACCAGGCGCAGGCTTCTAAGATAAAAGGAAAACGACGGATTTGATATTTCCATCGCATGTTGATGGATTAGCTTTGCATCGAGAGCCCTATTGTCTTATATTTCCACCCGTATGGAGTCTATAGCAGTACCCTTTAGTATGTAAATAAACGACACAATTATATAGACAAGTCATCTCATTTCTGTTGGCAACTCGGATTTCCCTGAAGCCTACACGCACAATTTCGCTTTGTAATACATAGAGTATTTTAGTGTGTTAATGAAACAAGACAACCTCATTTGTAGTATACCACTGATCCAATGGTAACCGAATATGTTAACGTCAAGCTCATTGTCAGAGAGAGGCTTCAGCTGCAAGTCTCCGCTCCTGGCTTCCCATACAGAAAAAGACGCAGCCAAATGAACACAATATAATCATTCCCCAGCTTGCACAATAAAAAGTGCAGGGAGACAGGAAAAAATGACAAAAAATTAAAGACAGGTCTCGCAAT